>VUQH01088382.1:13893-48878 GCA_015106775.1 Etroplus canarensis | reverse complement strand
TTCTTCTTCTTCTTCTTGTAAATTTTATTGGCGGTTGGCAAACAGAGTGCATTACCGCCACCAACTAGTATCCCATCCACCCGTATCATCCCTGCACAGGGGCCTCGATCCCGTCATCAGCCAAGGCCGCGGGCCTGAAAGATGATGGATGACTTTAAATACTTGGGGTCAACCATCCAAAGCAACACACAGGGTACAAGAGAGGTGAAGAAGAAAGTGCAGGCAGAGTACAGTGGCTGGAGACTAGTGTGAGGGGTGCTTTGTGACCAAAGGCTAGAAGCAAGAGTGAGGAGGAAAACAGACCACAGAGTTTCATGGATGTAGTGAAGGAATGAGGAGGGTTGGTGCGACAGAAGAGGACGCAAAGGACTGGTGAGATGGCAGCAGATGATCAAGAATATTATATTAAGTAAAACTAGGTGATAAAAACATTTTACTTACCTGAAATAAAAATAAGACATACACTTTTGATAACAATTACATCTAAAAACAATATTGTGTGCTCACAAAACTAACTAAAAATATATCGGAAATGTGATTAGCTTTAGTCTTTGTCAATTTGGTCAAATTTATCTGATGAGGCTTTGGTGCATCTGCTTGGTGAACACAGAATGTCAGCATGACTGAGAGTCATGTACCTTTACAAAGTATTCTTCTTTTTCTTTCGGCTGCTCCTGTTAGGGGTCACCACAGTCATCTGCCTCCATCTCACCCTATCCCTTGCATCCTCTTCCCTTACACAAACCCTCTGCATGTCCTCCTTCACTACATCCGTGAATCTTCTCTGTGGTCTTCCTCTTCTCCTCCTGCCTGGCACCTCCATCCCCAACATCCTTTGTCCAATATATCCACTATCCCTCCTCTGAACATGTCCAAACCATCTCAGCCTTGCCTCCCTGACTTCGGCTCTAAACTTCTCAACATGAACTGTCCCTCTGATGTACTCATTTCTAATCCTGTCCATCCTGGTCACCCCTAGGGAAAATCTCAACATCTTCAATTCTGCCACCTCCAGCTCTGCCTCCTGTCTTTTTGTAAGTGCCACCGTCTCCAAACCATACATCATAGCAAAAGTATTGCAATTTCTAATCTGGAAGTCCTAAAGCTTTCCCTGACAAATACCATCCATATTATAATAATTAATAAAACTAGCACGGAAACTAATACAAAATAAGATAAAACATTTTTTAACTAAAGGTGGGAATCTCCAGAGTCCCCACAACATGATATTATCACAATATTTAACTTGTGATATGTAGTGTAGTGGTCTACACATTTGCCTTACATGTGAAAGGTCCCTGGTTTGATTCCAGATGGGGACACAAGCCCCGCTCACAGTCAGAAAGGGCATCCTCTGCCAAATTAATGTGGATTAATCTGCTGTGACGACTCCTTGGGGAGAATACAAGGGAGCAGCCGGAGGCACATTTAACTCACAATAGGATATTGCAATTTACTACATTTTTAGCTGCAAACTATATCCACATATGTAGACTTTTTCAATATCGGTTTTATCTTCTTCTTTTTCTTCTTTCGGCTGCTCCTGTTGGGGGTCGTCACAGCGGATCATCTGCCTCCATCTCACCCTACCCCTTGCATCCTCTTCCCTCACACCAACCCTCTGCATGTCCTCCTTCACTACATCCATTTAATAAGATAAAGTTCTCAGTCTGTTCCTCTTACTCCACTCATTTTTGTTGCTGCAAACTGGATTTTAAAGCAGACAGTGACCAACATGATGACTGAAACCTGTCATAAATGGCAAAGAAAAAAATCTATCACAGTCTTGTTCAACTTTCTGAAAGCTAACGTGTAATATACTGAACAGAGCAGCTTGTACAGTAAAAGTTAACTGAAGAGTTTAGATTACACAGGTAGTCTAAAAAAACAACTAATTTTATTATTATTATTGCAATTTTTATAACAGGATATTGTTATTCGTTATGTTTATCTATACAATATTGCCACGCAAAATATTGTGATACGAAATTGTATCGATTTTTTTCTTCCACCACTGTTTCAAAAAATAAAAACTAAACTAAGCAAACACTTCGGAAACTATCTGAACTAAACTGCATTGGAAACAAAAACTGAAAGCGAAATAAGTAATTAGAAAATAAGAAGATCCGCTGTGGCAGGAGAGAAGGAGATATACGTATAGTTACGGTATTGTGCGTGTTTGTTGCCTGTATTACGGTTAGTGGGGTACGAAAATAATGCCACAAAGGGAAGACTGGAGTAGTTGACGCTCCGGTTCGCGGATAGGGGGGCCATAAGCTAGAATAAACCGGCATTTTCTGTCCGTTTAAATGTATTATACGTGACAGATATGACTGAAATGTTTTCAACTCTGTTCGGGCAAAATGACGCTCAGGGACCGCCCGGCTCTTCGTCTCTGGGTTTCGGACCAGGGAAACCTCCACCGCCTATGCCGCAAAATCAAGTCCCCATGGCGGGGCAGATGCCACCACAGCTCGGGGATGAAGGGCCTGCTTTGCGGAAGCCTGGAGCCATGAATGAACCTTTTTACTTACTGCGGGAGCTCCCTGGTACTGTTCAGTTACTATAACTGCTGAGTGCTTTGTGTGCAATTTGTCTTTTATTAAGGAAAGGAATTTAGGCGCAGTGAAAGATTTCTAAGCAGTTTGTAAACAATGCTGGCTAATGTAAGCTAACTAGCCAAGTGTCGGCTAAAACTGAGTGGGATGCCTGCAGTTATTAGTCCATTTTTTGTCATGAGAACGTTTTTTATTTAATCTGAGATGCTCAAAAAAACTCCCGTTCGAGTGTACAAGTTTACCACTTTCCTTATGTTTTAAAATCAACGTTGTGCAACCCCTGTTTCTGCCAGTATGAACAAACCTGAAGTAACGTTGGGCTCCCTTGGAAGTGGTCACATATTTCACAAATAATTGTGTGTAGATTGGCTAGAAATGGCACGATCTGTGGTGTTTACATGCATCAAGCTAATGTGAATTTGTGCGTGTTTAGTGGGAAACGAGTTAACGGGCAACACCAACCTCATCACGCACTACAACCTGGAACATGCCTACAACAAGTTCTGTGGGAAGAAGGTGAAGGAGAAACTCAGCAACTTTCTGCCAGAGTTACCAGGTGGGTGACAGGATGACAGCCACAAATTTTCTCAATGAAATGTTAATGATCTTGGCAGTACACCTGGCCAGAAAATAATAATGATATTGTGATAATGAATCTTGTTCAATGTAGGGCACTAGTTGCACACTTATCTTCATTTTGATAGCTATTAAATGTCTTACTCTGAAAGCTTTTGTAAGCTGGGTGCTCACTGGCATTTGAATGCCTCAGTATGAGTGTGAAGTCTCCAAACTGAGTTTTACTAAGGGCAATTCTGAGAAATGAGAGGGCCAAGCGTATTTAGTTTATCCAGTTCAGTTTTATTTATGTAGTGCCAGTAGAGTTGGGTGATACGGGAAAAATTCATATCATGATATTAATTTTTATGCTTAAAATTTCCATTTTACTCCTAAGTAAGATGTGAAAATATCATAAGACAAATTTTGGCTTGAATATCATGTTTTGTCTGCCAGAAGTTGAACTTGACACATGTATTGTAGAGCATTATACAACTAAATTTCAAATATAGGTATATATATATATATATACTAAACTAAAATCTGAATTCTGAGCAGTCAGAAGCTTTCAGGCTTTACAGGAGAAAATTAAAGTTCTCAGTCAACTCCAACTAAAATAAAAATCTTGATTCTAAAACTCTAAAATGTTAAATCTAAATTTAAAATCCTAAAACTTTCAAGTTTTACAGGCGAACACAAAGTAAATTCTTTGGTCAGTTCCAAGTAAACAAAGTAGGCATTAATTTAAAATAAAATTCCAAATAATCTGTCTCTGTACTGTATCCTTTCCTTTGTTTTCCAACAATTTAAAACCATTTCAATCTATACAAATAACACACAAAAACATTGTGTTTATATCCTTGGTACAAATTCAGTCCTCAGGATCAAAGAGCTTCTGTCAGTCCTAAAGTCACAATTTCATCTGGTTGGTTTTCAGGAAAGTGCAGTTTAAAGACATTTGCTTTTCAGTTTCTAGTCTTGGTCAGCGCTTGGCTGCAGAAGCTCAAACATTAGCATGTGTCCTGCTACTGGCTGCTACGCCAACAGCCGCAGCTCTTTTTCATCTATGTGATCTATTCAAGCTGCGCTGTTCTCATTATGTCTGGCTTTTCGCGTTTGCTGTTAAAACATGAACAGCATGAGTTCTAGCAACGTAATATCGACCGTGTCTTAAATCTCTGTTGAACAAAATTACTATCGCAATAATTATCATTATCATTTTATCGCCCTGTCTTAAGTGCCAGTTCCCAAGTCATCTCGAGGTGCTTTGTATGGTAATGTAAAACCTGACAATATTAGAGAGAACCCAGACAATCACATGATCCTCTGTGAGCAAGCACTTGGCAAAGATGGGGAGGAAGAACAAAACTTAATGAAATGCAGCAGAGTTCTTGTGTTATGGATGTGCTATAAGATAAGTACAGAATGAAGTTGGTGAAATGGTGAAGATGTAAGGCGTAGCGATAGTGAGGTGAATGACTTTAAATACTGGGGGCCAACCATTTATGGAGCTGGAGGCGGCAGCGTTGAAGATGCTGAGATTTTCACTGGGAGTGAGCTGGATGGATTGGAACAGAAATGAGTACATCAGAGGGACAGCTCAGGTTTGGAGATGACGTAAGAGAGGCAAGCTTAAGATAGTTTGGACACGTGTAGAGAAGGGATAGTGGCTATACTGGGCGGGAGTTGTAGTGGATTCATGAATGTAGTGAAAGAGGACATAAAAATGGTTGGTATTATAGACAATGAGAGAGTGAGATGAAAGTAGATCTGCCTCCATCACTAAAGGGAGCAACTGAAAGAAAAAGAACACCTTGTATATGTACCTTCGGCTGCTCCCTTGTATTCTCCCCAAAGAATCACCACAGTGGTTTAATCTGCATTGGTGGTTTGGCAGAAGTTTTACACCCTTTCCGCCATGACACTCCATGGTGAGAGGGACTTGTGTCCCCACCTGGAATCGAACCTTTTGCTTGTAAGGTGAATGCGTAAACCATTATGCTATGCACAGCCTACATAGCTTTTGTGTATATTGGGTCTGCATAAAACCCTCAAGCATTTGATAAAAAGGCAATAAAATTTTATACTGATTACACATGTACAATTCTGCAAGTAGGCTATTCTGCAGCCAGCTCACACCTGCCTGTTCCACAAGCTTGAAATATGATGTCTGATTGCATTTTGGGGACATTTATAAATACATAAGTAATGGATTTTTAATTTTGATCTTGCACTCATTTCTATTAGACTCAGCCTCATTCACAGGCCTGAACATGTCACCGAAGTGACTGGGTATAAGGTCTTTGATTGTGTAATGTTCTTGTATCATATATCCATGTATGTATGAAACAGACTGGAGTTAAAACTTAAAAATTGCAAATAAACTTCAGAGTTTTGCTGAAAATCCCTTGGTCATTTCTTCCGCTCAGACATAGGACAAAATACAGTTGTGACACAGTAAAGTTGCACTTAATGCTCTAATTGTTGCCTTTGATTTGAGCTTTTTATAACTGCCGTTGGAGCTGTTATCACAAGAGCTACACCCACTTCATATGGGATGTAAATATTAGTATGATGTGCGAGTCAGTCAGTTATGATCTTTAATGTACTCACAGTAGTATATGTAGAAATTAACATATTGGACCACTGAAACCCCCACATGCCCGCGTTTTTGTTCTGAGCATTTGCTTTCCATCTGAATATCTTCCAATTAAATATTTGTTTGAGCACAACTGAGCACTTGTATTTTGATTTCTCTCACCCCCTCCATTGCTGCCTCTCCTTCTTTCTGTGCTGCAGGTATGATTGACTGTCCGGGCACACAGGATGGCAGCTCACTGCGTTCTCTGATTGATAAGCCTCCAGTGTGTGGCAACTCCTTCAGCCCACTCACTGGTGCTCTGCTCACAGGCTTCAGACTACACACAGGACCGGTACATACCTGACCTGACCTGATTATTCAAACTATAGACAGTTTTATGTTATCTTCATTCATATTAAGTACATACTCAGTTTTTTATTATGTCTTTCCAGCTCCCAGAACAATACAGACTCATGCACATACAGCCTCCAAAGAAAAAGAGCAAACACAAGCACAAACACCATCGACCGCAAGACCCATTACCACAAGGTATGATATAAACTGTCCATATACACGTATGCAAATTGGTACAAATGTTTTTTTAGTTCACTGACCTATTTCTTTCTATTTTCACAGAAACTCCATCAGACTCTGATCCCAAGAAGAAGAAGAAAAAGAGAGACGATGATCCTGACCGCAAGAAAAAGAAGAAAGACAAGAAAAAGAAGAAGGTAAAAACATTCATCCAACCCTACCAGAATTCCAGCTAGACATTAATAAAATCGGTCCTTCCCCATTTATTACTGTAATTTTTATACATCATACAAACTGTCAAAGTTTTCACCCAGATTTAGTTTTCGAGCAACCAGTGTTGCTTATTAATTTTTCACAACCCAAAACATTTTCCAAATTAAAGATGTTTTTTTTAATCATTGCCTTCGGTGATTAAAAAATTCTCATCAAACTACACTTAATTTTTCACTTCAAAATTCCGTCAATGACACCAAATGCCCAAAAAGTGACAGGCTCTGAATTCTTTAGGTAACTATACATCTAGGCTTAGTTTACCTGATATGGATTATTCCTAAACCCAGACTACATAGATTTTCCACTGGCAACCTTCATGTATTTTTTTTCTTTTTAGTACCAAGCTTAATCTATGACTGGGCTGCTAGTCTTTACGTATTGTGCTAAAAACAATTACTACTGAAGACAGATTTTAGGAGAGTAATTGAGACTGAACAGTATTGTCAGTGTAAGAGCCACATTCATGTTTTCCCCCAATTCAATCTTTTCTGATACACCTGAAGTAAATGGTCTTAATTACGTATGTGGGCAGATCATGATCCTTTAAACTGTCTACCCAGTATATTGGATCTGTAAGCTCAATGAACTCCTGCTTCAGGTTGTTCATGTCACTGTGAACACCACAGCAACTTACATGCTGTAAGTATAACTGCTTACTTTCTGCCTCTTCAGAACCGCCACAGTCCCGACCACCCTGGCCTTGCTGGATCACAACCCAACAGCAACAGCCTCAGATAGAGAGGAGCCCAATGTGTGCATGCCTGTTTGAATGTTTGAGTTTTGTAAGAGAACGTGTGTGTGTGTGTGTTTTACAAGTAATTGTATTATTAAGATTATGTTTAAAGAGAGAAACAAATGGTTGTATGACGTGTGTGGAAGTGAGCAGTGATGGAAAGAAGTGCATAGTACAGTGTAAAAGGCAGATGAACTGTGGGGTGTTACAGATGACACTGTATGTATGATCTTTAATCTCTTTAATTATGTTGTGATATCTTTTGACCATAATGCCAAAATCAAATAAACTTTGGTTACTATCTTTGTTTGCGGCTCTCTTTTTGTCTTAGATTATGATCAGTTAATCATATATTATTAAAACCATAACTGCATTGCAGCATGCCAGTTAAGATGTTGGGATTTGAGGATTTATTATTTTATCAAATGCACGTGCTATTTATACTGATTAATGACAGGAAAAAAATTGTACCTTTAGTTAGACACATGTTTCAAGTCATAAAATACACATACAGCAAAGAATGTTTTACTTCAGACTGTCAGAGGCCTTGATTAAACCCATGCACTTAAAAATTCCAGGTGGCAAGTACTATAAATGTCACAAAGAAAAAGCAGAAGGAAGTCATTAAACTAAATGTCATTGACAGCTTAAAGGTTACCTTTAAGGAAACACGTGGTTATTGGTTATTACAATATTCAAACATGACCTAAAGAAGAATAAGCAAATAAAGAAAAACTTCAACTTTGAAACACACCTAATACAAAGCAAAAAATACAGTCTCTAAAAAGACTATCAATCTGAATTACTAAACAAAACTGGACTATACTGCAGAACTGATGCATAGTTTAGTAAGGCATTCCTGTCATTTATTAACTGCCTTCAGTCCCTAAAGATGCCTTTGGTTTACAGAGAAGTTTGGCAGAGGCACTAATCTTACATTCATTTCCACTGCAAGACAGCCAAGATAGCAGCACAGGCACAAAGCTGAAATAAAACACAATCTCATTTCTAAGCAAGAGTGCAAGCAGCTGAACACATTTTTTATATGCAACAAAAAGGTGTATAAATAAAGAAATGTGTCAGACAGACAAGGAAAATTCTACTAAAAGCTGTTCAGGTGCTGAAATTGATTAATTTAAAAACATACAGCTGATTTCATAAACATACTTGATGCTTCTTCTTTGTGCTGTACAAGTACACTTTAACAGTTAGCTGTCACTGTAATAAATGTACAGTTTTCTATGTTCATCTGCTGCTGATTGAAACAGATTCACAGGCTGCAGCTTGATGTCTTTATAATGTAAGCTCACATTTACTAAAGCAACCACAGCCAGTGTCTCCTCAGTCTTCACTCAATACACTGTAATACACGGTGTTGATACATATGTTTTTAAGTGAGCACAAAGTCATAAAATACAAGTAACACCTCAGGTCTATTTACAAGATTTCGCTGGAGGTTTGTTTGCTCCAAAAATCAAACCTATGACAAACAAAGAAAGCAGAATACATATTAAATCATCTGAGCTTCCTTTATAATAGGCCCACTACAAAATAACATTTGCTGATAATAAAACACTTCCCTTTTTTAACGGTATTGGAAGTATAAAAATGACACTTAAATACATATTTTATGCACACACTAGTTCATTTCTGTGCATAAAGCAGTACGAAGTGTTCCAAAGCACTGACACACAATGTGTCAAAATTATGAAATCCATCCCATTAGAAGATGTTTCTGTAGGAGATATATCTATATATAGTGTTAGGGTTAACCCCAACCCTTTCCCAGAATTGGTATTTAAATTTCATTATATGTCTAATGTGGGAAAAAACTGAATGCTGAATAGACAAGTCGGTTGAAGAGAGGGTACAAAAAAGGGAAATGGAGGAGGTAGGTACGGTGTCAGCCTGTGTGTGTGTGTGTTGTGTGAGTGAAAGAAAGTGTGTGAAGAGTTGAGCTTTTAAATTACACTAAAAACCATATCTGTTCAGATATGTTTTGTATGTTTTTAGATTTTTGCATCAGCAGTGTTGTAGAGATGTACAGTACTGTGCTAAAGTTTCAATCCACCCCTCATTTTTAAAATATTTTGCTTCCAGGGAGCAGGCTTTGGTTATTCCTTTATGGTTGTATTTTTCATTTTGTCTTCAGAAATAGTTTTCCAGGTTTTGTGAAGGTCTCTAAGTTTTTCTTTGGACTTTTGGCTGCTTTTTCACTTTTCAGTCCAGTCCTTGCACCTGACCACTTACAGATGAATGTTTTTAAGCCACTTAACACTGACCTTGATTCTCTGAAAAATGTAAAGGATGACACAGTTTGACATTTATAAAATATTATTTTTACATCAACAGAGATGGTTCCTAAAGAGCTATTAGCTGAAAACTTGACATATCTCCGTATGGTGTGCTATGTGTCCTTAAAGAAGTTTGAGGAAACTAGACGAGTGAAGGACAAGAGAAGTGCCAGGCCTAAAAAAGTCAAGTCCTTAAGAAACAAACAAAAGAAAAAACTCCAGCAAAGATTTGACACAGGACCTATGAGATGCATCTGGTCCTTCAGTTGATCCATCTACTGTTCACCGAAGCCTCATCAGAAATGGTCTCACTGGAAGGGCAGTTGTAAAGAAGCCATTCTTAAGGCAGGTGAAAGGAGGAGAAGAGGCTGAGGTATGCCAAATTACACAAGAACTGGAGTGAAAAAAAATCAGTGGCAACAGGTCTTATGGAGAGATTAATTCACATTTGATTTTTTTTGTTTAAATTATCATCAATATATACAGAGATCAAAAGACGTACAACAGTGAATGAGCAATTTGTAAAACATGGTGGAGGCTCTGTCATGGTTTGGAGCTGCATTTCAGCCAATGGTGTTGGGGATCTTGTCAAAATTGATGGAAAAATGGATGGATGGGTGGATGAACACAGAAAAGTACCATCAGAATTTGATCTACCATACAGTACCAAATGGAAAGCATGAGACCATTTTTCAGCATGACAATGATCCCAAGCACACTGCCTTCAAGAAGCCTGAACACTATTCCTGAAGACCGCTTGCCTGAGAGAGATCAGGCTGTGTTGAAGAATAAAGGTGGTCATACCAAATGTTGACTTTCAAACTCGTTAGAGCCGTAAAATCAAAACTTGTTTTTTCCTTACATACTGTATCTCCATTCATGCTTGCACATTTTTCAATGAATTGTTGCACCTATTTCCTGTTTTTCTGCAAAATATAAAGAAGTGCAGGGCAGTTCAAGACGTTTGCAGGGTACTATAAATTGTTAGCGTTTACTGGGGGACTACAGTAGAAAAAGCACTATTAATCTACTAAGTTTAAATGCTTATAGACATTTAAAAAAAATACTGAACAGGAAGTGTAACTTAAAATCTTCAAGCTGTTCTTTGGTGTTAGAAAGTACTGTCATGATTATCAGAAGTCTTTGAAATCTATATGGTAGTATTTCAAGTACTGTGATACTGAATGAACTCTATGGCTTTAAACACACTAATTTGGCTCTTTGAAATGGACCAAAATAAATAAAAAACAACAACTGATGACACATCTTCTCCCTACGTCATAGAAACTTAAAAGTCATGTGGGGGATCCCATTTTCTCTGTGATGCGATTGTTGTGAGCAAATTAGGCACCAGCAAAACAAAACAAAAACAAAAAAAATCAACACACAAATATAAAATAAAATTACATAAATTGCTGGTGCTCATTGCTCATTTCAAAATTAATCCTACAGTTCCCCCAATCCTCTGTTGTGGTTTGTTTAAGCGTCTACAGCAGTGAAGCCATTAGTGTAAGGTTTGCAGCCGTTTGTCTCAGTGTGTTTAAGAGCTTCCATCTCCTGACCAGCAGCCAGCTTGTTGTCTTTGGCTTTCTTTTCCCTCAGCAGGTGTCTGCGGTGGTAGAGCAAGTAACCTGGCAACAGGAAGCCAGTAAATGAGAAGATCAGCAGGCCGAGGTTGATCTGCAGGAAAGGTAGGTGACAGATGGAAAGTTATCATTACAGTCATACATTTTCTGGCAGGAGCCTTTATTTAGTCAGGCAAAGTAATAACAAATTAACTCCTCACATTCTCAGGCCAGAACTGAAACTAAGAACCTGAACTATAATCATGTTTAAACTACAAAAAGAAATCTTTAAAGTTATTTGAAACTGACAGAAAACAACCCATATACACTATATGGACAGAAGTATTGGGTCACACCTCTTAATCACTGAATACAGGTGTTTCATTCAGTCATTACCACAGGTGTACAAAATCAACCACTTAGCCACACAGTCTGTCTTTAAAGATATTTGTAAATCTAAAGAGCGTGATACTGTAACAGAATGCCGCCACTGCAACAAGTCAGCTTGTGAAATTTCTTCCCTCATAAATACTCCCCATCAACTAGCAACTCAGCCACGAAGCGGCATAAAGTTAGAGTGGGGTTGCCGAGTGCTGAGGCACATAGTGTGTAAAAGTCACTAACACTCTGCTGACTCAGTTACTGCAGAGTTCCAAACCTCCTCTGTCACTAACAAAAACTGCATCCTGTGAGCATTATGGCCCAGGTTTCCATGGTTGATCAGCTGCTTGCAATATGACATGATGCCAAGCAGCAAATGGAGCGGAGTAAAGCACGTAACCAATAGACTCTGCAGCACTGGAAACATGGTCTGTGGAGTAACGAATCCCGCTCCTCCATCTGGTAGTCTGATGGACGAAGCTGGTTTTGACGATTGCCAGGAGAACATTACCTGCCTGACTGTATTGTGCTAACTGTAAAGTTTGGTGAAGGAGGGATATTTATCTTATTCTGGCCCTTTATGTAGCCCCTGGGTCAACTCTGTATGAAAACATTAATTTTAGTTCTTCTTGCAGGCTCCCCTCTCCCTAAAAGCCTGCTTTCTTCTGTTCGGCTGCCCCTCACCTGGCTTCTATAAACAGAACCCTGTGCTATGTATCCCCTTCTCACAGAGGCCTCTATTACAAAGCACGATTTGCACTTATCCAGGTAACTTCAGGGCTAACTCTGGGTTTTCAATATTACAAAGGCGGTTCATTTCTTACCGGGGTAGATCACCATGCTAACTTATACTGCAGACCTAACCTGCTCTGGAACAAGTTTAGTTCTTCATTAGAGATTAATTGGTATGATATCACCACCTACTGACCCATCAGTTCTCCGGAAAATAGCATCACTGATCCGGCAAGATTCCTCAGACCTTTGTGCGTGGATAGTCGTAGTAGGATTCATTAGGTTTGGAAGGTCTCTTTAAGCTTTCATGGCAATTCATGCAGTAGTTGTGTGGATATTTCAGTTTGACTCCAGTTGTTGGTCCACTGTGAGATTTCTAATGGCCTCTTTTGCACCGTTTGCAGCCAAGATGATCAGTCAACAATGACTGAAATTAAGGTGACCCTTATGTGGATAAAATTGTTGCAAACATGCAAATCAATTTCTTTTAAAAACTATAATAAAACAAATTATTCTGTCCTTGTTTTCTGTACACAATGCAGTCTTAACTTATGCTTGCAACAATTCCATCCATCATGCACTCAGTATCAAGGTACAAATATAACTCCATAAAGTTCGTGCTGAAAAAACAGTGCTGAGAGGCTATTTATGTGTGTCTCATTGTGAGGTGTGCAGGCATGCAGAGAAAATGTGTTTTCTCACCCAGTAGGGGTCTCCTTTCAGCGGTCCAACCATAGCGATGAAGAGTGGCTGCTGCAACAAGGCAACCACAGCGCTGATCATGGACTGGAGACCTGTCAGTGTGCCAAAATGGTTGGATGGGTAGCTATGGGACAGATTAAGTGGTTAGTTTAAAATACCAAATGATAATAGACCGATAACATAAACTAAAACGTATGATCTTATGTATGACATCTATGTTGACATACAATATTTAGTGCCAGAGAGAGCTTTTTAGAACTTGTTTTCATGCTGATGCGGCTTTGGACACTCATAAGCCGTGATGATGTCAAATGTCTTCACATACATATTCTTTGCTGTGTGAAAGCCCACACATTGTATTGTGTGTTGATGGACTACCAGAGACTTTCACATCATACGTAAAGATACTTATCCATATCATACTGCATTATTTAAGATGAGACCCTGGATTCCAAACAGTCACTAATGTATGAACCAGTGCATAAAATTTTATTAAAAATAATAAGGCAAATAGCTGCAGTTTGTGGTTTCTGAACACATAATACAGGATACCACATCTGGTTGCTTTTATCACACTGTAAAGCACTGTTTTATTTTTGGTGTTTATAAGGTGCTAGATAATAATGCTAAATGGGTCAGAAAAGAGTTCATTGTCTTATTGCCAAGTTTAAATTAAATCCTAGCTGACTTTTTAATGAACTGGAAACTAAACATATATTTACTTTGGTAAGTTAATTTACAGTTATGATGCCAGAATTAAAATTTTGTGAAACTTTGCACCTCTAAGATAACTTATTCAATGCCCTCTGTATGCGATTGTGGTGTACAAAGCTTCAGCTGATGTAGGTGATGATCTAGCAGTGCAGCACTCACACAGCAGCATAAAGACCCCCGCAGCAGGAGTGGATGAAGCCTCGGACCATTGTGTGGAGGATGAAAGTCAAGATCTAAGGTTGAAAAGGGAAGGAAAAAGCAATATGGATCAGAATATTGGGATTACTTGTTGTTGTGTAATTACTGTCATAGTGTAAGGAGTTACCTGTAGAGGCAAGTTGTTTATGAGGCAGCAGACTCCGAAAAGAATTAGCAGGAAGTTGGTGAAGATGAATGCATTCATAGCGTTTGTCACTTTTTGAATCTTGCGGTCTCTTGTGGGTCTACTGTTGAGTCTGATGGCAACAGGCACAGAAGTTAACATTAACAGTATGCTGCACCACTCCCATTATAAAGACATAACACATAGGTGTTCATTATTTATTAGGTCATCACATGCCCTTGCCAGTCTGGTTAAAATTCTTCTCCATCTCACTGTGTTTCTGTGCCTTTACTACGAAACTATCCAGGAAAAATAAATGTTTATTCACAAATCTGTCACGTTTCTCTGCACATACTTCTGTTTTGTGCCTGAGGGGACAGTCTGATCCTCTTCACACTCCTTCATCTTCCAATCCATGATGTAGCCAATCAGAGGACATGTGATCAAACACAACAGCTGCAGCGTTCCAAAAATGGACGAGTAAAAACTCACTATAAGAGGGAAGATTGCATTAAGAGGAAAAAAATGGAAAGATACCCTAAATACAGTACACAAATTTTAAGCCATAGTACTCCAATGCTCACCATTCTTTGTTGCATTGATCGCTTGCTCATCAGATACTGGAATATAACAAATGAAGCATTCTGTCAGTATTACCCAAAGGTTTTTAATAACATAGTAACTATTTAATGGGACTGTTTTTGATGGCTGTAAACTTACAATGCTCTTCTCCACCAGTGATCAAGAACTCCAACATATTGTTCATCGCACCCATATAGAAAATGATCCTCAACTGAGACATCCCCATGGTAACCAGACTCCAGAGGAAGATGGGAGAGAACACAGACCGACGGAAGGGAACTGCATCTGAGAGAGGGTGAGAGGCTATTTCTTTTTCTATACAGCATGTGAAAGGAATTCAGGGCACATTCTGTTTCTGGCTTTTGCAGTAAAACCTATGGGAGGATCAGTTCTGTCAGTCATATCACACAAAACTATATGTGAAGTCATTATAAGGTAATTTAAATTCCGACAAAGTGACATGACTGTGTTGACTTACCGGGTGCAGCGTCAGGTCCATTAGGAAGTTTCTCTGTGGAGTGTTGAACGTCTCCATTTTTCTCGCTCAATCTCTCACTGGCAATCTTCTGGTCAGATGAAGGCAGCTCTTGCCGTATGAGGATCTTACTGTTATTACACAAGAGGGTTGGAATAAGGGATTTAAGGTGGTGGTCAACATTTTTTGTTCCAGTTATAACTGGAAAGAAATGCAACGGACCTGTAGTCCACCTCATCAGGTGATGGGAAGCCTTTTGTGGGCCAGTTGAGAAAACAGTTAACGAAGACAAGCCCAGCAAGAACTGCCCATGCCCACATGATCACTGCGAAGGACAGGCCTGCATCGTAGATGAGCTGGGAACAAAAGAGGGGAAGGGAGGAGTTGTTATGGTTTAACAGTCAAATTTCACTTGTGTTTAAGGTGTGTTCACTGATTTTTTTAACCACATGGTGGAAACAGATCAAGCTGTAAACACAACACTGACATATTATCACCTTGTAAAAATTTTATGGTAACTGCGCTAGCCAACAGCTTAGAACCCATCCAGAAACAGAGCATTTGTTTTCAGTGCTGTACCTAGCCCTTTGTGGCCTATAACTCTATCCATAACATTTTTAACGTCTCAAAGGCACTCTGAAGTAGTCTCATGGTTACAACTGCACCTGGTTTACACGAGAAAACCATCTAAGTGTGTAACTTTAATGGTCCATTTGTTAACATAATCTTGATTTACCTTGACTCCAGGGAAGGTGACAGCAGAGGAGGCGTAGGAGCCGATCATCAGAGACATGATGGTGGAGCTCAGAGCGCCAAACATGTTGGGGAGCTGTAGGCATACAGAAATACAGACAAAACAGACATAATTACTTATCCCACAATTTAACAAGTTTACAGTGATCTACATGCACTATCCTGAGTTCATCATTTGTTTTAGTGACGGTTCACCATGTTATTTGCCAGCAGAGGGCAGCACCTTTGTGGAAGACTGACAAAGTTGCTCTTAAGCAGTAACCAGTCCACTACTGAGCGTTTGCACCCAGCAACAATTCTCTCCTCCTGCAGAGCAGGCTCATTAAAAAAATATTAGTTTCCATGTCAAGGGAAAGACGAAACGAAGTCATGACCAAGTTGAGATCACCCCACAGTTCAAACACAGACTGCGCTAGACACATCTTTATTATTGTATTTTCAACAAACTTCAAATGATTTTAGAATTCACTGTGTTCTTTTGACCCATCGTGAGGGCACGCACGATAGACGCCAAAGGGGGCATGGTGGTGGGCAACAGGCACTAACCTACCATATATTAGGTCAACCTATTTACAGTGGTAAGGAGCTTAGCAAGCATAACAATGACCTATTGTGTTGGCAGCACACTGAGTGTCCTTTTAATTGGAGTTTTAAATGGGTTAATCATGATTACAAAAATCACATGTGTAGGATTTTAATTGTGCTGCATGACAAGCTCACTATTCCACCTCAGCACAGACCAGGGTTTTCCGTCACCTAATCTCCCTGCGCTGTCAGTACCACTTCTGTCTCTCCTACAGTTTCCACTCGCTTACACTGACGTTACTGAGTCAGAGCACATTTATTAATGAGTTCAATGCTGAGCTCTCCATGTTTGTATTAGCAGATGGATGTATCAAGGCGGAAAGATAAGGGATGATTCTGAATATAAATCTGCATGGTGAAGTACGTCGTCATCTATTTTAGCTATTTAAATGTGCATTAATTAATAAAAAGCTGAAAACAACACTGGCAGACTACTTGGAAAGTTGATATGGCTTACTTGTTTGCAAATTGTTTCTGTTTACACATTATTTGACATGGAGCAACATTAACATTTTATTTGGACTCATGTTTTGTGAGCTTATAAATCTAAGTCCAAAATGCATTTCACTTTCAGCCCTTGTCTGTCTCCAACAGGTCCTGGGTAAAATATCAGGCTACACTTGCCAGATAATCTCTAACTTTGGTTTCTATTTGTTGTTTAACAGGCAGTGTACATAAGGTTTTTCATTGAAAACAGCTGCGCTGTCATAGCGCTGAGAACCAAAGCAATAAAGCTGTGGGCTGGTAAATCCAAAATAGTTAGAAAAGTATAACCCTTTATAGAACTAAGGAAATTTGCAGAGTCTGGTGATAATCCTTTGTTTACTCATTATGTTAAAATACCCCTCTTACATTACAGTCATTGGATCTATTGTTTGTTTGTATAAAAATGCTGATTACAGCAACTTTAACTGGTTGTCTGATATCTTCTAATTATCATGAATTTACCATGATGTTCTGCATTCTTTAACTTTAATTCACCATTGTAAAGAGACATACTGTGAAACAGAGCTGCATAAAAAATAGCTTTCAGAAAAGGGTTTCTAGGAACCTTATAACCCAAAATTCCTTAAGGTGTTTTTGGCCTTTGCGCCCACCAAGATGCAAGGTGTAAGGTGTGGGTGAGTGAGAAGTGTGCTTTTTTGATGTTTCTTTTGTCTTTGCACGTATGTGTGAAGGTTGGCTGCTGTCTTGAGATTATATAACTGTGATGATTTGTGGCTGGCAGTGTGTGCATTGAAGTGGGAAAACACAAGGTCACTTCGAGAGCCGACACCAAAAGGTCAGCAGGTAAACAGGAAAGAAAAGCTTTCCTGAAGTTGTTTCAGAGAGAGTCTGGCTGTCTGAGTAAAATGAGAAAAACAACTGAGAGAACACCCGTCCTCATTCAGCGCTTCTGAGAATTGAAATACTTCACAGTCTGTCTATGAGCATAAGACCTGCAGTGCTGTGTGGGTGACAGGGACCTCTGAGCACACAGGGGAACTTGCATTTCATGTCAAAGCAAAGAACCTCCAGCCATCTGAGATGCCAGATTACCGATGTTTGCTTTCTGGAGACTAGCAAAAGTAACCTACTATAGGTGTGTCTGAAATCATCTGTGTATGATGCAGAAAGCAAGTAAAAGTGTGTGTCCATCTACCACCACTATGTTCTGGCAGTGCTCATAAAATAAATATTTCCTGCAGAAACCTGAAACACTAAATGCTAATACTGCCAGGGGGATGTGAACACAAACATGTGACTGTATGGAGGCACACATGGGTCAGCTGGGGTCAGAAAATCACACACAAAATGGAGCTTTGGTCATTCACTTGACACAGGTAATGAGTTCAAACTCTGCTCCTGCTGTGCCCGCTCACTTGGGTGCTGTAAGGCTTTGGCGCTGAGTTTAATTAAGACTTTAATCACTGGGAGAATGGGCCAAATAGTAGATTAATAAGCAGTGAAATTTTGAAATGCAAAACACAAGAAGGGAAAGTGGGATGAGGGGAGCAGGAGAGGACAAAACAATGATGAGTGTATAAAATTAGCAAGAACAGCAATTAGTTTTGAAAAAATATAAGTAGGTGGAGTAAGATTTGAGGTTTTTGACTGATCTCCTAAGCTACAGCTGCAAAGTCTCTCTCTGTGGAGATCCCTGCAGGAAACATTTAATCGCAGCTGATTAGCACCGGCTTCTTTTTTTCCCCACACCTCAACTCTCCGCCACTCTCTCTCGTTGTGTCAGCAAAGCTCTCTTGTCCTGCTGCAGCAGACTTATACAAACACATAAAAAAAACGTCACATGTTTGGGCATGTGTGAAAACCTCTAACCACATGTGACTCATATTTGAGGTTTCTTTTTAGACTTGCTCCTATTGTCCCTGTAGTGTAGTGGTTTACACATTTGCTTTACAAGTGAAAGGTCCCTGGTTCAATTCCAGTTGGGGACACAAGCCCCTCTCATCATGAAGGGTTGTGTCAATAGGGGCATCTAGTGTAAAACCTCTGCTAAATTACCAATACAGTTTAATCTGCTGGGGAGAAGTCAAAGGTGCATTTTTAAAAAAATATTTGATCCTGAGTATCAATTTCAGGGTCCTCTTCACTTCCCTGTAGTGGCTTCTGTTCACTGGAGTAAAATTAAAAGTAGCTGAGAAGCTCAGGAAGACTGACAACTACCATAACTCCAACAAGGAAGACAATTTTGTGTTTGATCACAATCATATATCTGGTACAGGAAAGCTCAAAGAGGCCAGGCTTCATTTCTTCAAAGATGATAGACAAAATCAATCATGCCATACATTATTATCATAGGTAATTAATGGCTTCAAAGTATGTGACAACCAAGGAACCTTGTTCCTGGCAATAGTGACGCCAAAGAAAAGAAGGCACAAATGAGTCATATTGCTGCTGTTCAATTTTGACCTCTACTGATCATCAAAGCCACAGAAAAAAGTGCTTGCTCATAGAGGATTACCTGATTGTTAGGGTTTTCTCTCTAATGCTGTAGGGTCTTTACCTTACAGTGTAAAGTTCATCTAAGGGAAGAAATAAGATACAGTCATAGCGCTTTACTTCATTCTTAATGTGTCTGCTAATCACAGGTTCAAGGGTTCGATTCTCAGCTCCTCCAGCTTGTATGCTGAAGTTTTCTCGGGGCAAAATACTGGAGCCAAAATTTCCCCCAATGTTTCCATCATTCTCGTTAAATATTTCTGTAAATTGTTTTGCACTTTTGTAACTCAACACCCGTCAACGTATCATTGTGCAGTCTTTCAAAGTTTTGTCAGCAGAAAAAAGGAAAAGTATTCAGCCTAACTCCATTTTCAGCACTTCTCCTTGAAATAAAGCCTGCAGTCAGTTGGCCTCTTGCTGTAATTGACAGCATCCATCCAAAAAAGTTTATAATTCTCTGCCAATGTTATTGCTGATGACATGACTCTGTATTATTAAAAAATACATAGTGAACATTTGCAGGCAACACAGGGGTACAAAGAGTACCTGTTAAGGAAGGCAGAGTTAACTGTCTAGATAAAGGTTATGCTGGTAAAATGTTAACACTTTCCTTAAAGTTTAAAGGATTTAAGGTACAATCTGTGCAGATGGAAAGTTGAGGAATGTTTTACTCATTAGATGATGCAAATAATATCTTGCAATTGCTTATTATTACAAACTGCAGTATATTACTGTATAAAATCAAAGCACTGATTTAGTGTTTGGGTGTTTCCCACCTTATGGGAAACTGACTCAAGGACACTATAAGAGTCTTCCTTCCAAATATCATACCTCAGAAAAACTGAGATGATCTTTGTTTACTCCTAAACATGTGGTTAAATCATGATGGCATTTGTGAGGTTTTGTGTGTCTCAATCTTTGCACTCTGTCATCATTCACTCTTTAGAAAAGCAGCAACAACAGCATGGGGGTCATCCAGTGCTGGTACACTCAAACCAATTAAAAGTGTCGACAGAGGAAAGGAATGAGGAATACAGAGGTCAATCAGGGACAAACATGGGAGGGCAGCTGAACATTACTCAAGTGTGTGTGTGTGTGTGTGTGTGTGTGTGTGTGTGTGCAATATTAATCTTATTTTTGTTTGATAGTACAGAAAGGGCATTATGTGATGTGTGTGTCTGTGGTCAAACACTGACAGGAGTTTCCATGTTCCCATGTTGTTATGTTCCACTGCGAAAGTACACACATAAATTATGCCAGTACGAAGAGTACCTGGACTGTAATGAGAATGAAGCAGAAGTTCTGGTAGTTTGCTGGTTCGGAGAACTCAGGTGTGTGTTAACACAATGCCAAGGAATAATGACATCAGCAATGATCTGAGAGCAGCAACTGTTGCTGCCCATCAATCTGGGAAAGGTTATAAGGCCATTTCCAAACAATGTGGAGTCTATCATCCGACAGTGAGAAAGATTATTCACAGGTGGAAAACATTCAGGACAGCTGCCAATCTTCCCAGGACTGGACGTCCCAGCAAATTCACCCCAAGCTCATACCATGCAATGCTCAGAGAAACTGAAAAAAAGAAATCAAGAGCTACATCTCAGACTCTACAGGCCTCAGTTAGCATGCTAAATGTTAAAGTTTATGACAGTAAAATTTAGAAAGGCAATATGGCTTATTTGGAAAGTTTGCCAGGAGAAACCCTCTTTCTTCTAAAATAAAGGTGGCAGCATGACTACGGTTTGCAAAGCTGCATCAGAACAAACCACAAGACTTCTGGAACAATGTCCGATGGACAGAAGAGACCAAAGTGGAGATGTTTGGCCATAACACACAGTGCCACATTTGTTTAAAAAAAAAACAAAACACAGCATATCAGCACAAACACCTCATCACCACCACTGTGGTGATGATTTGGGCTTCTTTTGCACCCAGAGGACCTGAGCAACTTGCAGTCATTGAGTCAACCATGAACTCCTCTGTATAAAGCAAAGCATCCTAGAGTCAAACTTGAGGCTTGTCTGTCCGACAGCTAAAGCTTGGCCCAAATTGGGTCATACTCAAGAGGACAATGAACCGAAGCACACCGGGAAATCTACAACAGCATGTCTGATGAAGAAAGGAATCAAGGTGTTGCAATGGCCCAGTCAAAGTCTAGATCTCAACCTGACTGAAATGCTGTAGCATTACCTTAAGAGAGCTGTGCATAAATGAATTCCCAAAGCAAAGCGAGCCAAAATTCCGCCACAGCAATGTGAGAGACTTATAGAATCATACAGAGAATGATTACATGAAGTTATTTATGCTAAAGGTGGTTCTACAAGCTACTGAATCATGGGGAGTACTTAGTTTTTCACATGCTGCCTCTGAACTGTGGCTTCATTTTTGTTAAACAAATGACACCATTTAATTTGTTGTATATTGTTAGACTTCCAACAATTTAATAACCTGCTGAGAACCAGAGAATTTAATATGATGTCCCAAAATATAAAGGGGTGTACTTTCTTTTCACATGAATGTATTTGATGACATCCAATTTTGGAATTACTCTTACATGTTACTTTGTCATGTCAGCAGTTTATCAGCACAGTCAGCAGAAAAATATGAACCTATACTGAGTGATTCCACAGAGTCAGACTGGTGTCTTAGCTGTTCTTCTACACAGAGCTTAAAATGAAAAGGTCATAGGATAAGGTCGTCTATCCATAGTCAGTTTGAACCTTTAGTACTGAAACATCTGTTTCATGTTCATCTCTCTGTGTGCACACAACCATAAGCACACATTTGTACATCCACACGTGGGCACAGTCATGCAGAGTTGAAAAGCTTGTGTGGTGATTTTTCTGCTGACTGCTGAGCAAAGAAGAGGAACAGAAGAGAGCAGAAGATTACAAGGAGAAATGGAACAAGGGACAGGAAGAAAGTGTGTCCTTGGGTATTTTTGATTAGAGGTAAAGGGGCCGAGCTTTGGGGAGGGTGTGTGGGCAACCCTGGGCTGCTATTGGTGGAAACATAAATGGGAGACTTTCCATCTGGTAAGAGTCATGTGCAGCTCTGACGGAAACACACTGTACCAACACAAAGCGCAAACCTAAATACTTGCCAGGACAATAATAAAACACACTTGATAATATTGACATCAGGTGATAGACACATGCACAAGCACACACCTGACATGGATTTAAACAGACACAGCCCACCAGTCACAACAACACATGCTGTTTCCTCATCTGAGACACCAACCACATGAAGACCCTCAGCTACCAACATTTTTCTGCTCATTTGTTCCAGGAAGAAAAAACCTATCAGTGTTTTATTAGAATAAGTTATGCAACCAGATAGTGTTATATTATGGGACATGCTGTTACAAGAAGCAAAAACAGCAACTTTTGGAGCCAAATCATGACTAACAGCATTTAAATTACACTTGAAAGCATGCATAACTAATATGATCTTGATGAGAGTGCTTCACAGGCTTTAACTTGTCAAAATCTTGTTTGTGTGTTTTGCAATACACCCATTAAATTAAAAAAAATGTCTATGCTGTCTCTTTGGATTCTAGTTCTGACTAAATGACTGAGCCTTTTCAACCTTAACAATATAATATGCACAGGATGTTCCAGTTACACTACAACAGATTTTAAAAAACTATACATGCAAGAAACACTGACAATAACTGTGAAGGTGGTCAGAGAAACTCACATACAGAATATGATGTATATGCAGTGGCTCCTTTATTTTTTTTAAGGTTACGTTAAAAAATGGGTTCTATTTAAAAATGGCTGTCACAGCGCATGTGTAACAGGGTCTTCGCCATCCATAAAATAAAAACTGGCACTGAGAGGAGTGATTATGTTAACAAAGCATTAATAGCAACATCAGAAAAGACAAAATGATACCAGTAAATGATAATTTAGCATTATGTCCATAAGTTTATAGACTTTTGTAATTTTATCTCTGTACACCACCACAGGGGATTTTAAATTAAAACAATTAAGATGTGAGTGAGGTTCAGACTTTCAGCTTTAATTCAAGGTGTTTGATAAAAGAACTGCATTAACTGTCTGGGAATGACATTCATTTTCTATATACTCCCCATTTTCAGAAGCTACAGACCTGTGTAATCTAACTGTATATACTACACGTTCTCCTCCACTAGTCACTCAGAATGAATGGCTTTTCTGTTGGTTGTGCATCTTACTGTGATAGAGGTAAAGGTCAGGCAGATGCCTCCAAAGCCGTTCAGGGAAAGAGCCAAGAAGATGAGCGCTGACAGGACTGCAGAGAAAGAGCGAGAAACACAAAAAGACTCTGGTAAACTTGTGGACTTTTTCTCCAAGAAGTTAATTTGAGTTAACATTTATAACACAGGCTCAAACAACCCACACACAATTTAATATGACATTTAAATGCCCCACACAGGTATTTCCACCTAATATTAGCTAGGCTTGCATGATTTTAACATGTAAAGTGGTGTGCAGAGGAGGGTTTATTGAAACCTGCCCATTTCACACATTCATGCACCTGCAACTTCTTCACTTTCTGTTGTTTAAGTGTTATATTGGGTAACACAGACAACAGTGGAAATAAACATCTTTACTGCCTGGTACATGCCCCTCTCACAATGGAGGGTTGCGTCAGGAAGGGCATCTGGAGTAAAACCGCTGCCAAATTACTAATGTAGATTAATCCGTTGTGGCGACCCCTTAGGGAGAATACAAGGGAGCAGCTGAAAGTACATTTCATTTTTACTGTCTGGTACAAGAAACAGTTTGGGCTCTATGGCCAATTGCCTGCTTTGTAGCAATTGCAGCAGAAGCATGGGATGCTACACAGTGGTGAACATGGCCCTGTCCTAACTTTTTTGTGATGTGTTTCTGTCATCAAACTCAAGATTATTTATTTGTTATTCATTAGTATTTTTCATGAAATAGTAAAATGTCTCCCTTTGACCATTTGATCTGTTTTCTATGCTCTTTTGTGAATAAAATTTTGGTTTATAAGATTTGTAAATCATTGCACTATTTTTTTTATATTTTTCACAGCGTCCCAACTATTTTGGAATTGGGGTTGTTTGTAAATTACATTAATGCTTAAAGTTGAGTTTTATTAGGGGTGTGACCACTTTGTTTCTTGCTGTTTTTATTACCTGCTCACTCGTCATGCACGTACGTCCTGTTTTAAACCTGTTGTTAACTCATATGGTCAAATCTGTTTAAAAAATATATAAAAATTTAATAGGTGATGTTAGAGTGCCTACAGCTATGCTTTTAGACTGTTTAAAAAGCACTTTGGTGAACATGCACAGCTTAATATTACATTACCCCATTTTCTATATATTTTTGCCTATGAAGTAATATTAGGTTTTCAACCTAACATCCAAAACTCTGCCTTTTTGCTCACATTAAAAATCCTGCCTTTCCAGATAACTGGCCTTTTAGCCTTACCTCACACTCTAAGGTGTTTTACTTTTAGTTGTCACTGAACCAGGAATCTTAAAGTGTTAACATTCAGATAACTGTGGTGAGCACATGCATCCAGCTTTACAGATTTCTGTGGGATGATTATTTCATTAATATATAGTGCATGTGTTCATATAGTTTGGTTTTACTCACCGTCAGGTTTATAGGAAGAGACAGCCATCAAAATACAAGACAGACCGAAACATGAACTGCAACAAAGAGAGAAAAATAATTTACCTACAAGATAAGTAGCTGGTGACTCAACAGTCTCTGAGTCCACTAATGACACATTATTAAGTGAATGTGGGAAGCATAGGAGTTGACACGGCCAGCAAATGTGGCTCTGCAAACATAAATGAAATTGGAAGTCTGGTGACCAAAACAGCAACATGACTGAACCTGTCAGTGGTTTAACAGTCTAAATAATAAATCATGTGTCCTTGATACCGCTCAGTTGTAACCTTTTTTAAATTAGAAATATATATTTTTTATCCAAGTGTCTGGCGTGCTGCTGCTCAAACTGTGAATGAGAAAGACAGAAATTGTGTGTTTGTATGCGTGGACTGAATTTTTACAAAATTAGTCACAGAAATGGGAGAAACTTTCTCCTCCTACTCAGGGAATGTGATCTGTCTGCTTTCTGTTTTTACTACAACAATAGTAGTAGTAGTAGTAGTAAGTGAATCATAAAGTTTTCATTCCAGCTCTCTCCACATGACTAAATTTACACAAAGCACATATCAAAAGGTGAATTTTGTGAATTATGCTGGACATAATTAGACATTAAAAAATCAGGCACACATACAAACACATTTTGTTTATTTTACAACCATTACCTGCCCATTAGTCGAATTGGACGTGGTCCAAACTTGTCCATTAGGATACCAAGTGGGAGGGTGGTGGCACTGAGCAAGAAGGAGCCAATGGTGAAAGCCAGATTCAGCATCTCCTCCTGGTCCACGCAGCTGAGCCATTCCTCCACCTCATGGCCAGAGGAGTTATCCAAAGGCACATGCATCGTGTCATTCTCTGTGGGATTAAGTGTGCAAGGTTGATGAAAGAGGTGAGAGATACATCTATGTGTAAAAAAAAAAAAATCTAACTGCATAGCTCAACACTATTTTGCTCTTTTGATTGCCTTAAAACTCAGCATGTAGAAAACTGCTGAAGTGGTACCGCTCCCATTAAGTAACAAACCTAAAATCTAATTATTACAGCTAAAAAGAGAACATCCAATCTCTTATAGGTTGCATGGATGATGTATGAGCAACCATGATACATTTGCTTACCAAAAAGTCAACAGCAAACAGAACTAAAAGTACTGTGAGAGCGCAAACATCCATCAAGGTTATAGAGCTGGCTGATCTTTAAAATATAATGGTTTGTTCCTTATACCTCACCCCACCCTTCAAAAAATTTCATGTAAATCAGTTCAGAACTTTTTTTGAGTTATACTGCACACAGACAAATGGAAAGAAACTGATTGTCATGACACTGTCAAATGTCATCAAGGCTTTCCAGCACATAACTTCGCCATCCACCCTCTTCTGTAAATATGGTTACTTCTGATGCCAACAAAACGCAATGGTGATAGCCAAATCTAAGATAAGCTTCAAAATGCATTGTTCAGAAACCAGTGGATGACAGGATGTTGACTACATTCATCTTTTATGTACAGTCTGTGCAAATGTTTAAGAGACTTGACACTCCTGTGTCATGGTTCAGTGATTCTGAACTTACTTGTGCATAGGTGAGAGTAGAAGCCCTCCCTCTTTAACATGATAAGCAAGGAGGCCCAGCCAAGCAGCACAGCTGAACACAGAAGGTTTTCAATCACCGCTGTCACTGCCATCCACCATCGCCTCCGGTAGGCCTGGACAAGGGAGGGTGCCATCACTGCTGCTCTATGATGGAGGAGAGATGAGAAGGGAAAGGAGGAGAGGTTAGAATGACTCAGTTGTTGGCCCCCAGGTTCTTTAATGAAAGCTTATCTATGAAAGGATGAACAGATGAATCAAGAAGTCTTTCTATAAACATACATACTAACAAACTTGAGGCTTTAGAAAAGCATGGTGATCACTCTTCACAGTTTTTATAGACAAAAATTTGTCAGCTACAGTTAATATACATAAAATGTATACTGTAAGTGATCTAAATATTTTAATACATAAAAGTGAATGCAGTGTAAATGTGAAGGTTAGATGATTTATTCTGTTATCTTTTAAAAACGGTCAAACGGTTAAAAAAGGTTAGTCATTGCAGAATACTAAAGCCACTCCTGCTGTTGAGTTAGCTGACTGTCAACTTCCAAATCATATTGTAGAGTGGCGTTTGTACTTGATTACTATGGACCGCTACCAAAGACATTTTTGCTGCATAAATTAATGCATAATTAAGTCCCCACAAAAAACAACAACCAGAGAATAGGGTTAAAGCTAACCATTACTTTCATCATTATTATTTTCCTGATTGAGCAATCCATCAGTCCATTTTCTGCTGCTTATCCAGGTCACGGGGGTAGCAGTCTAAGCAGAGATGCTTAGACTTTCTTCTCCCCTTTGTCACTGGTCTTTGATTTCTCCCACCCATACTACCTGTTAGTGTGAGTAGCCACACACATTTTGATAGATCCCACAACTGAGTCAGCTCCTACAGAAATCATATTTATACTGCATCCAGACACTCATATGATGGCAATAATATTTTCATTGACAACCCCATGTGACCTTGACATTTGACCCCATGAGCTCAAAAACACTGTCAGATCTCCTACATATAATGGCTATCAAGTATAGGATGCAGCCCAGTAAGTTCCTATGACTGCAGCATTAATTTCATGAATGACTGTGTGGCCTAAACCATGGACTCGACAATCTTATAAATGTTATTAGATCTTCTACCCATCATAAGTAGCAACCACACAAAGTTTGGTAAAGATCCATCGCACAAGTCAGCTCCTGTAGCCGTGACAAGATTTGTAAGGGATGAACAACCTGAAAACATAACAACTCTGTGATGGAGACATGAAAAAATAATATGGTGTCATAAAAAGGAAGAAAAAATGTGCCGAAAGCTGCTCAAACTGCTGCCTGAGTTCCATCATTTTTGCTAAGTAGTTTTTTCTAAATAAATTAGTTGACAAATTGTTTTAGCCCAAATACAAAAAGCATACAACACAGACTAATATGACTGTAAGTCTCCAATACTAACACCACACTAGTAATGATTCCTTAACGGAAAAAGATATTTGTCCTTTTTTCACTCTGTTGACTTCCACTAAATATAACAAATGTGAGAACGGGATTCCCTTGAGACAGTGTAGTTTAGTGAGTGTCCATGTGGAAAGTCATTGTTTTGTAAATCTCAACTTAATAACTGACAGCATTATACTCAAAGATTTACCTATTGTGCTGTAAACAAAGCAGTCATTTCACTTGCGGAAAAACGCAGAGCACTGAATTGGTCTGCTTGTCTTCTGGAAATTGGGGTAGCACCTTAAAATGCTCACATTTCCATCTCAAAGCAGCATGGAGTTGGAGTGAATGAGTATGGAAACTACAGAGAACCACAGTTTAGCTTTGGGTTTAACTCATGGGATAATAGGGTCAAGTGAGTGTGGCAGAGCTGTTGTTATGTAAACACACATGGGGAAAAAGACACCAGGCTGTGACTGACTAAACAAAGTCACGTTAGTCATGGCCACCTGAAAAGCACACACACATACACACAGGACAGGTCACCGGTCACCATAACCTGTGGCATGAGTGACCAACACAGTAAATTCGGTCATGACAAATATTTGGAAACCATTTAAACAAGGAACAAAGATCGACCAGCTATTCCATTTGGCAATAAACCAAAAAAGAAGTGCAGGAGAACAGGGAGAAGAAAAGAGAGCAGAGGGCCTACAGTCAATTCCTCAAACAGGAAACAGTTTCACTGCTTCAGCATGTGTCATTGCTGGGGAAGGAGATAAGCTTCAATGGGACAAACTGGTCCCACAAGATGGCATATGTGTTCATGAGGCATGTGTGTAATGCGATTATCCACTGCCCAGTGAACTGCCTTTGTGCTGAAAAGAGAGTTTGAAAAAGAGGGATTTCTTTGTAACTGACACCCCATGGCGAAAACCCCCGAATATGTACAGTCAACAATGAGGTGATAGAGCAAGACGGTGTTTTTTCAGTCAGTCGTGTAAATGTACAATCCATAAATTAACCTGTTAATTAAGTCACAGCACACTGACAGTAAAGAGGCTAAAGTGTCTATAAATGCTTGAGCTGCAGCTACTATTTCTACCATCTAACTGATTAATCATCCTGAAGTCAAGTATTAGTTTTAAAAAATTATCAATTTCAAACTGCTTGTTCCAGTCTTCAAGTCTGAAAGTGCTTCAACTGAGACTTCACCTGTCAATCATTTGGTAAAATAATGTTCAAATGCTTTTTCAGTCTAAATGCAGGCAGCATGGAATAGGATTGAATAATACACACATAATCAATAAGCAATATCACAGCACTGGCAGTCCATCTGTTTTCTTTTCTTTGGTATGTAGAGTAGGTCTTTCTGTGCACAATTGCTTTAATTGTCTCCTTAATTCAGAGAAGGCAAACACACATTTAAAGCCAGTAAATCAACTAGTTCTTAAAACTAATTCCTGCTTCTTTTTTTTAAGTTATTCCAGTAAATAAGGGGGTCCTTTCCTCTTTAGAGTTCATGATCTCATAAATGCTCTGTATCTTAGTTTTGCAGAAATGGCCTCTATCACAGTAACATAAAATAAGAACTGACAACTAACCCTTCTTCTGATTTATAGATAATTACACTCACTGGCCACTTTATTAGGTATTCCTGTTCAATCTGCCATTGCAGCTCAGTGCATTTAGGCATCTAGACATAGTCAAAACAAGCTGCTCAAGTTCAAACTCAGCATCAGAATGGAAAGGAAAGGTTGATTTAAGTGACTTTAAATATGGCATGGTTGTTGGTGCCAGACAGGCTGGTCTGAGTATTTCAGCCTGCTGATCTGCTGGGATATTCCGACACAACCATGTCTAAGGTTTCCAAAGAACAAAAAAGAAAACACATCCAGTGAGTTGCAGTTCTCTGGGTAAAGACGACTTGTTGGTGCCAGAGGTCTGAGGAGAATGGCCAGACTGCTTTGAGCTGATATGAAGGCAATGGTGACACAAACAACCCCTTATTAAAACTGAGGCATGCAGAAGAGCAGATGGGCTACAGCTGCAAAAGACCACACTGGGTGCCAGCCCTGTCAGCCAGGAACAAAAAAAGTGAGGCCACAGTTTGCACTGGCTCACCAAAACTGAACAAAACAAGGTTGGAAAAATGTTGCCTGGTTTGATGAGTCTCCATTTCTGCTCAGACATTCAGATGGTCAGACGAGTTGGAAATTGGCCTAACAACATACTGCCTTGTATCAGTGGCTCAAGCTGTAGGCGCTGGTGGTGAATGGGAGATTTTCATCATGGATGTGTAGCCAACAAATCTGCAGCAACTGGTTGATGCTATCAATATGAACCAAAACCTCTGAAGACTGTTTCCAGCAACTTGTTGAATACATGGTAACAAGAATTAGGGTAGTCCTGGAGGTAAAATGAGGTTCCGACCCAGTACTAGCAAGGTGTTCTGAATAAAGTGGCCACTGCATTTATATACAGAATATAAGCCACTTAATAGCTGCTGAATTAAAAAATTGTGGTGAGAAACATATATTTTGATGAGCCTGGTTGTACATCTTTATGTCAGCAGACATATATTACAAAATTTTTAATTAAGTGAAAATTTATTCTCAAGTTTAGCCAAAGTTCCATGAAATTAGGAAAGTCTGATTTAGTCAGTATCTCCCTTAGACAATCTAACCTTCAACTAACCCTGAAATATGCTTTTTATTATTTTTTGGCTTATGGTGTTGAAATGTTTAATGATGTTAATATCGTTTGATCACTATTTCATGCTTCCAAACTTTCAGAGCCACTTAAAGAGTTGTATGACCTTTATAACATGTTAAATACTAACTAGTGTTAGGCAAAAAATTGAGACAGGACTGACACAGACCATTAAAGGTCCAAGTATAGAGGCTTCTGTCACATGTATTGAATTTACAGTGGTGGCTGCATCATGGTATCACCACACAGTAAAGACTACATATCACACACATGCATTATTCAGGAGACAGTCAGTGAAACAATGGGTTGTGGCTACTAGGTGTATATGACATTCCTTAGTGTGGATCCCAGCTTAAATAAACTGATCGAATACATGCAAGTGAAATACACCCTGGACAGTTGCCTAAAACTCTCCTCATCACATATTCCACCTGACTGTTTCCACCCGTCTGCACTGCTCTTCACTACAGCAGTTAACTGCATGTTATCTGCTGTAGTGAAGTTAACATGCAGGGGGTATAAATGAGAAGAGGAGCGCTCTTGTGTTGTCACACGGGAAAGTCAGTGCACCACAAAGACTGGGCAACAAGTTAAACATGAAAGCAAGACCTTTTCAGTGTTGGAAAGCAGTTGCGAGTCCCCAACATAACACTGTGAAGCGTGTGTGTGTGTGTGTGTGTGTGTGTGTGCGTGTGCTGTTAAGAGTGGGAGCAGGTGAGGGCTGCACTGGAAAAAACTCCTTATAAGGACGGTGTTTCCTGAAATACCTGACCAGCAGCATCTGATGCAATATTCCCAGGACTTACTCCACTGTTGTGAACAGTGGGAACCTTGGTGTAGTGGTTGGGGTTATAATGTGTTTTGAATGATAAACCGATCCTTCCTCCAAAATCTAAATTTTAGTGAACATACAGAATAAGTCATGAGTATCGTGCTTACTTTCAACTCTCTCAGTTGCTGCTTACTTCCAGCCATGTTCTTTTTTTCCCTGCAGGGATTTAACTGACCTCAAGCAGCATGTTTATCAAACTCTGCAGGACTAAAAGAACCGCAGGACAAGCTTTTCATCTTCACAAGTTCCCAAGAAAATAAACTGCACACTCTAGGCATCTCTGTTCCCTGAGGAGACCAAAAATCCAAACCCCGAGGCTGCTCAGGAGGGCAGCAGCTGTCTGTCCATGGACATAATTTCAGTCTGTGTCCGGTTACTGGGCATGGTGGGGCTGCCTCTGAAGAGACGCCTTCACGAGCAAGTCTGGTGCAGTCTTCATGTGCTGCTCAAAATCTTCTACACAAATGAACAGCACTAATGGCAGCTTCCACAGATCACAGCAAAGTCTGACACAATTAATTACAGACAGAAAACAACTGCTCTTCATATAATTTGTGAAACAATATATAAATTTAGACTTCCTGCTATTACTCTCCTTAATGATCCAGAGAAATTTTTAACCTTTTTTTCCAGTAAAAGTCTCCAGCAGTTGCTAAGTAGTAAGGCAAAGCATTTTGGTACTTTTACTTGTGCTACATTATTAGTTATTTAGGTTTTGGGACTGTTTACTACCTAAAACATCCAATCTAAATAAATGCCAGTGCTCCAGTTCCCAGAATAATGGGCACTTCAGCTATTTCACATGCTTTATTGGGGTGGCTGTGCATCAGGAGATAGAGCAGGCCAGTGCCCAAAAGGTGATTGTGGACTAGAGGAGCCAGGGATTGAACGGAGCATCTATTGGAGTGTGAGTGTGTGCCTGAAAGTTTGAATGCACTAAAGGCATAGAATAAAGTACTGTGTGTTTGAATGTGCGAATGAGGCTTGCAGTAAAAAGCACTATGAGTGGCCATTTTACCATTTTACACCCAGTGATTGCTTAAGAGATAAATCTTTAATCATTTGAAAATATATCAAATTGTTGGATGTATTAATTTGCCAACGAGGACATACTGCATTTATGTGGTTAAATTAAACACACACTTGATAAGAAAGAAAAAAGCCCGAAAAAAAAGCATTCTTTTCTCATATTTTTGTCATATTCTACATTCTATGAATCCTATGAATTAAACCCATTAACTTTCAGGTTTTATTAATACGAACGTCTTTTATTTCAAAATGTAAACAATATTTTTCAATGTAAATGTCATCTTTGCACAGTTTCGACTGCAACATACATGTACAGATTCTAACTTTTTCTTTCCAACCCACAAACTCTGACTCTACTAGCAGCCAGTGAAGGCAACACATTTTCTCCTTACTGCAGTCCAAACGCGCGTGTGACCACTGCTGCTGACTGAAGAAACATTTAATGCGCGATTTAAAAAAACCCCCAAAAAAACAGATGTCTAATTTCAGGCCTGTGTGTGCGTATATATGCTTCATGGGTTATTTATGGGCTTACAAAGGCGCATAACTTTAAAAGTCAATGAGATTAAGGCGCAGTGATGATGAAGCTCTTTCTGTAAGAGCATGGCACCCACTGACACACTTCCGAAACTTCTCCATTTTTTTCTCACGTTTTTTTTGTGACCCTCCCTGTACGCGCGCCCAAGAGTTTGCGCCTTTTCTTCCACATTAGGTCATACACACACACACACCCACACTCTCAGTTTACTCCGGAGCCCCTCTGCTTTGGAACAAAAGCTGACACCGTCTCATGCCACGTGTATCAGTAGCAGCAGTCGACGGTTCCGCCTCACGCTGACTTTTTACAATTAATATTAAACTTATTAACACTGCCGCAACGCCGTGGACACGACACGAAAACCCATTTACTTACCTGAGTTATCACAGAGGCTTGAAAGAAAGGCTTTAGTTCCTTATTAATTCACAAATTAAGAATTAAAACTCAACTTCCACTGAATTTAAAAAAAATTATTAATAGGAAACTAGAGCCCAGACCCCTAATATATATAAAAAATGTCCCCCTCTCTTCTTCCTTCCCTCCTTGCTAAAGACTAGTTTCCCTTGCCTCCACGCTTCTTTTTCTCTCACTCGAGTTTCATGATCGACCTCCCCTCTTCTACAGTTTGACTTCCTCCCTCCTGGTTTGCCGCCACTGAGGGGTGGAGAAAGTCACCGCTGTTCAACACAGGCTTACTGCTCTTTAATACAAATGTCCACTTGCAAGCAGCCTGCAGTCTAAGGCAAATGACCATTTAAATGCGGCATGTGATCACACAGAGTAAGTATTTCCCCTCAAATAAGGCTATTGTTTCATTCTGTTACCAAAAAACAGATCTCATATAACAAAACCAGCACAGGTCTACAACATTATACATATTTTTATATATCAGGACACAAGCTCCTCTCACTGTGGAGAGTTGAGTCAGGAAGGGCATCCTTGAGAAGACAAGGGAGCAGCTGAAGGTACACATATCGTTCGTTTTCCCTGACAGTGACCTCAAAGCTTAAAACCTGTAGACCAGGAAAATAAAACAAAGAAAATGAACACCACATGATGCTGAGATGTTTTACAGTGTTTCTTTTCAAGTTTAAAGGGATTTATTTAGTGACAAACTACAGTGTCCCCATAGTGTAGTGGTTTACACATTCACCCTATAAGCGAAAGGTCCCTGGTTTGATTCCAGGTAGGGACACAAGCCATGGAAGGTTGCATTAGGAAGGGAACCAGTGTAAAACCTCTGCCAAATTATCAATCCGCATTGGTATTCTGAGGAGAATGTAAGGGGGTAGCTGAGGGCCTTTAAGCAGTCTTTAGGAATAGTTCTCCAGGCTTCCTGAAGGACATTCTAAAGTTTTTCTTTGAATGTTCGCTTTTGTTACGTTCTCTGTCGAGATGTTCCTACACTGCTTCAAAAATATAGTGGTCCATTCTCCACTCCATAAGACTTGTTGCCACTGATTTTCAGTCCAGTGTATATTTTGGCATGCCTCAGCCTTCTCTCCCTCTCTCCTGTTTCCCTTCCTTGAGAATGGCCTCTAGAAAGCCACCCTTTGTTTCTTTAGGATACATTGCACACCATGCTAGAGCCACTGGACTGAAAATTCAATTCAATTCAATTTTATTTATATAGCTCCAATTCACAACAAAAGTTGCTTCGAGGTGCTACAGTGTTAAAGAGAAAACCCCAACAATCTGATGATCCCTTATGAGCAAGCACTCAGCGACCGTGGGAAGGAAAAACTCCCTTTTAACTGGAAGAAACCTCCGGCAGAACCAGGCTCAGGGAGGGGCAGCCATCTGCCTCGACCGGTTGGAGGTGAGGGGACGGAGAAGACAGAGAAGACGGAAAGGAGAGCAAAGAGAGACTGTGCAAAAGTCTCGAGCCACCTCATTTCTTCGGATTATGCTGGGGGGAAAAAAAAAAAATTAGAGGAAG
>VUQH01088382.1:0-13873 GCA_015106775.1 Etroplus canarensis | reverse complement strand
AGGAAAAACTCCCTTTTAACTGGAAGAAACCTCCGGCAGAACCAGGCTCAGGGAGGGGCAGCCATTTGTCTCGACCGGTTGGAGGTGAGGGGACAGAGAACACAGAAAGGAGAGCAAAGAGAGACACAGACCATGGGAAAGAGAAGACAACATTTAATGACATGTAGCAGTAACAAATAAATGCATGGAGTGAAAAGAGGTGGGTGGAGAAGAAATGCCCAGCACATCATAAGAAGCCCCCCAGCAGCCTTAACATGTGTGAAAAAGCAGCCAGTGCCCAAAGGAAATTTGAAACCCCTTCAGAAAACCTGGACAACCAGTGCTCAAAACCACTTTAAAAGAAATTACAAGAAAGCCTGGCTCATTGGAAACAATTTATTTTTTAAATGAGAGGTGCCCAAGACTTTTGCACATCGTTGTGTGTTAAAAAGATATAGTATTTGCCACTACTGTTGTAACCTAACTGCATCACAATCTGCATTTTCTTACAGTGGTCATTATTGACATGTGAAACTATGACATGACAAAAATATAGCATTTTCTAGTTTTCCTCATGTTATTTTGACTATGCATAGATTTACTCAGGAAAAACACACTTTTATTATTATCATAACCTTTGGTAGAAACGTGTATTACATAGTATTTATTCTCATACATGTTCCATTCAAAAAAGGGTCATTCTATGTCAGTTCATCAAATGCCTTCCGGCTGACTGTCTTAGATATTCCTGAAAAAAATTCCTGGGGAAAAATTCACTTGCTAATAGGAATTATAAAAAATTTCTCATCCCTATATCATCATTTGTTAAATAAATAAATATAACCCCAATACCATGCTGCTGCTATCAAAGTCAAGATGAACTTGTATTTTTTATGAAATAGTAAAATGTCTCACTTTCAACATTTGCTATGTTCTGTTATGAATAAAATAATGGTTTATGAGATTTGCAAATTATTGCATTGTGTTTTTAATTTATATTTTACACAGCGTCCCAGTCTTTTTTGGAATTAAGGTATTAAGTAAGTAAATAAGTAAAAAAAAAAAAAGGAAGGGATGAAGCCAGGGCTGTTTCAGATGTTTTTCTAGCAGTTTTCTTTTTTTCATTTTGGAGGAGCCACTTTAAAATCTAGAAAAATACTCAAGCTAGGTCCTTCAAATTTTTTACTGTAAATATCTGCTATCATGACCCTATTAAAATGGACTCTCAGGAGTGCCAGAATGATTTGATTCATAGAATGATGGATGCTTGTAGTTCCTAAAATGCTTTAGGTCAGATCTCTGACCACAGAGTTGGAGGCCTGTGGAAACCACAGGGAGGGGACTGATATTTTGTTTGCAGCCTCTCATACACAAGGTCTATTAAACTATTTAAAACAGTCCAAAATAGGTTTTTATATTAAAAGCTGGTTTTACAGATATTCAAGATGAAAAACAAAGCCCACATATCTTCATTTAACTTCAGCATGATGTTCTCCAGGTATAACACCATGTACCACATCCAAATGAACAGTTTTAAAAGTAAGTATCTGTTAATATTATTTCTAAAATGTGTAATGGTGTTTTCTCTCATTCTACAGAATACATTCAAATGAAGGATTTTCAGAGATGATACAGAGTCAGCACTTGCAGAAGCAACAACAGCTTTATGAATTGGCATCATTTGACAGATGATGAAAATGAGATAAACTCACTAATACAAGTGATACATCTGTTACGATGTTGCTTAAAACTATCATGCAGCTTGGGATACTGCCTGTTTCTAGTTGTCAGACCACGCTTTCAGTTGGGGAAGCCTCCAGTGACCGATGAAAATCTACTAGGTGGCTTTTTAAAGAGGGCTTGTCATGCTTTTACTTATTTTCTGTCTTATTCTGTGGTGAATGCTAATATTAAACACGTCCAAAACTTCAAATAGTAAGGTCAGTGTGTGTGCGACACTCAGTTTCATTTATATGCAGTTTTGTTTCTCCATTCACTAGTGCAAGTAATTCCTATGACTCTAAAGCTCAGTCTGGAGACTACTCTAAAAGTTAAACTATCCCTAATATGTTAAGCTCAGGGTCACAGCTCTGGCCCTCAGGACTACATCGCCATGCACCTGATCTTCAAATCTTCTGTTTGGGAGGGTCAGCCAATCAGAAGAAAGCTTGAAGACAAAGGCGCTAGGCACCAGCTCCTATAACACACAGTGTTATTTTGAACTATGAATCAGGTATAGGAACTCTAGTAGGGCTCAAGAATAAAAATAAAGAGCTAGAAATTAGCATAACAGGAGTCTAACAATTAAGCAAGTGGGTCTTCAGATATTCTAATGTGTTGTAGGACATCTTGAGCATCCAAGATACCCAGGTCACTTATTAGATAAAAATCCATATGCTTTCATTCCTTTCATCCAGTTAATTTCATAGATGTAATTCTGGACACACAGAACATACTGTAAATCTTCTATAACCTTAACTCCCCTGCATGTGCATAACAGTCAGCTTTGTTACTTTCGTGCAGTGAGCCAAGCTCTGAAAATTCTCTGCTAATTCTGGCTTTAGCACAAAAGCATTAGTCCTGCTTAGTCATGACTCTGACAGAGCTCGCGTCGCAAAAGCAAATCTGTACCCTGCAGGGCTTCACAGGAAAGTGGCCAGTTTTCCATTTCTAATATATAGCAAGTTCAGTCTGATTAGTCACAGCTTTACAACTGGTTGCAAATCATTTGTTCCAGCTGCAGGTGTAAATTTAGGAACTCTGAGCCCTAGTTTCGTAATAAAATAATCCCACTGGAATTTGAGTGAGCTCTCTCCAGCTGTGGACACCTGGAAATGTCACCTTTAACCCCACCTACAGAATGGAGTGCCCATGTGAACAAGTTAAAGTGAGGTAAGTTCAGGCAGAAAATATCAGACAGTATTTCACAGCAGGGAAGAATACATGTTGAGTGATTGCAGTGATTCTACAGAGTGGAAATAATGCAGAAAATTTTAATGAACAGTTTTTGTGGGGACTGTCAGAAATAAGCAGTTGCAATCATGGCTGGAAAGTAGACACACTCAAAGACATAAATACACAATTATTTACATAAATATAACAATACACTAAAGTGGAGATATGAAGCCAAGAAGATTTCTGTATTTCTTTTTGCATTTTGGGAAAATGCTGCAAATATTGGCCTATCATAAGACCACCTTTTAATAGAAGTAGCATTAAAACATTAATGGCTTACACTTTCTGTTGAAGAGCAATACATTTAAAAAATCTTTTGAAATAAGTGAGTACGTTTCATAGAGGTTTTTTGAGAGGTGGCTGCACTGTCACCCTCACACTCTCAGCAGTGAGGTTGCAGTTTTCTCGTCCCGCCTGCCTCACACAGTCTCTTCAGTTTTTGAAGCGACTGAATGTGAAGACTTTCCTCCCCTTAGAAAGGTACAGGTTTCACAGATGTCCTCTTTTTCTACAGTGTATGGTCACAAGGGTTATTTACAGCAATTTTTTGAAGTGCTACTGCAGTATGTGGTATTGGATTGTATCTTTGGGCTGCATATACCTGCCCAATGTTCATTTCTTATATTATTGAACACATCAGTAACTTACCTTTAGTTTGGAAGTCTATCAAACATCTTACCACAGTGGAAATCAAAAACAGAAAACCTGTTTTTGTTAGAAATATATGATTTTAGCTCATCCGGCCCAAAGGTCCAATGAGCTACAAAAGAGCTCGCCATGGCGAGGCAATCATCATCCCTCCGCAATTCGCAAGAACTGCTACACCTCTAACATTATTGGTCAGATTTTAGTGGAACTTGCACATGATGATCACCAACCATGGCTTCACCCAAACTGTAATCAAGGTCAAATCTGCAGTTTTATGGGGTCTTTTTCATTTCATAAATATTGTTAATCCTAAGAGTCTGAATTGTAATGTTCATAACATTAGTGTTTACATGTGCTGCTTTACCAGTGGTACATAAATTCCATCATTAGGTTTAATCTTTAGCATAACAATGTATTAAGATAGGTTAGGACCAGTCGAGAACTAAGGCCATGGTGTAGGGGTAGCATCAGGTCTTGGTGGGCGATTATAGGACAATAATTTAGTTTACCAGCATGATCTGCATAATTTAGTATTTTTTCAAGTGGAAAATTTGAAGGTCAATTTGCAAAGTCCCACTGTCAGTATTCCTATAGTCATTCTTTCTATCGCACTGCCAGATTTTCAACGATTGTCTTCTTTCAGATGGTAGCACTGTTATTTCTAACAGCACTACTGCCATTAACACCCTGATAGCTTGAAAAATCATCTTGCCACACACCACTTGTATCCTGATACATGGTGATGATAATGATCTTATTGGTCATGATCATGGAGTGAGCAATCCTATTTGTGGACTCCCACATTATGAAAGCATGGTTGCAGCTTTCCTGTCATCAGCATGTTAACATCAGTAATACATTCAATGCTTTGACATGCTAATGTGTTCACATATTTTTATGCTTTTTAAAGCCAAGATTACTACTAACCATGGGGTCACGATGCTCCTGAACTTAAACACTTTCATTTGGTGGTTAACAAGATTTGTTTATGAGCCTCCTTGGCTGGTCTGTGGATTTTAATTCTCATTAGTTTATGCAATATAGCTAACCAATGACAAGAAGACTTTCTCTCTGTACTTAACACATTACAATAGCTTGTGAATTGTGGTGGATCATGAGCCAGATGAGGCACAACATCACTGACATTCTGGTTTAAATATAGAAAAAGACACACATTTAAATTTTTTTTTATCATACCTTGGAACTTGGTTATTATAGTTAACTAAAACCACACTAAAACTAGGTGTGAAAAACCAGTTTAGTTAGCTTAAAAATAAAAACTATACTTAAAAAAATGAGAACTAATGGAAACAGTATTTTGTGCTCACAAAACTTACTAAGCTGAAATAAAAATATACAGGAAATGTGTTTAGTTTTTCTCTTTTTCAGTCTGGTTCATTTTTTATCACAGCCTATCTGATGAGACTCTGGTTCATGTCATTGAGACATAGGATGTCTACATGACTTCGAATCAGCAACCATCAAAAGGTGCTTTTTGTGTTGAAATACCTATTTTGAACTTCTGAAAAGTATGCCCCTGAAAATATCCTCTGTATAATAGTAATGAAAAGACCACAGCTAACATTGAAACTAACAAAAACTAAACTCAGACAAGCAAACACAGTGTGAAAACTAACTGAAACTACACTCAAGACGGAAATCCTCTCCTTCTTCTAAGCAAATTTAAAAAAAAATAGAATATACAAAACTATAATAAATATTGTCTGGAAAGAAAACTTGGTAATGATTCAAATTCTACCACATATAGTAGTCTGGAGAATCTTGATGGAGGACTCCACCTACTGGACAGACAGCAGTTCTGACAGTAATTTCAGAAAACAAAAAACAGAAGAACTTAACACAATGACTACTTGTTTATTGGAAAACCCTAAAGACTACATCAATCGAAGCACACCTTTTTTTTTTATTTTGTAGCAATTAAATATAATTTTTTTTTTATCTTTTTCTCATGTTTCAAATTCATTAAAGCCTTTGGCTGCTCTCTCCTCACCATATCACCTTAACCGTAGCAGAATTTTAACTGGCATATGTGATGGAAAAGTGAATGACTGACACATTAAGACTCAACATAAGGAAATAGTCAAACGCTAAGCAGACTAATGAAACTTCTCTGCACAGCCACAAGTCAGGGTGACCTACAGCTTTATAAAGTGCAGATCAGTAACACAAGCTTTCTGTAGCACCTACTACAAAGTGACAGTCCACTCTCTCAACAGCCAGTTATAGTGGATCATCAAAGCAAATTCTTTACTCATAGTTTACTTGCACAAAGGAGGAAAGCACGCTGGTCCTTCTCCATGGATCACCACACTCTGTACTCTGAACAGAGTGTACAGAGTCTGAGTTAAATGAGGTAATCTGACCTCTAAATAGAGTGAACTTAACCCTACATAGAGAAGTTTTGACTGACTGAATGAATGGATTTCCCATGCTAAGAGTGAGTACAAATACAGGTTTCCTAAATGTGTTGAATTAAAGTATCTAAAATCTGAGTTCTGTATGAAGGATCCAGAGAGCCAAAGTTCTGATAATTCAATGTAGCTGGTCAGTGACAAAAATACTGACCCTCTCTGATCCCCAGCAAACATTTCAACGTTGAATAATCATCACCTGGTGGTTGTCAAGGTTTACTCATGGTTGAAAAATAGTTCAAAAATGAAAAGGGTAGTTGAACATTACCTCAGCATTGTTGTTAGACTTTCGAGAAACAGAAAATCTGTGTTCAATAATCTATTTAAGAAGAAGAACAAGAAGAAAGCCAAATATACAAAACGTTCTCGATAAAAAGAATGAGATGGGGAAAAAGCTTCTCCTCATGGGTGATTCAGACTCATGACGTCCAATTCTGAGGCCCAGTTCTTATCCAACTAAGCTATGTGACTTCACATTGAAAGTGCAGCATACTTGGGGTTATAATGATGATGGGACAGAGAGGCGATGATTGCAACAGCCTGACGCATTAAGTTCTCCGTGCATCAAATGAGACAGAAGTTAGATGTATATTATCATAAATTGCTTTAAAGTGTTATTTAAAAACAACAACAGCAAAAAAAAAAGGGCCATGGTAAGAGTTGTCTGTGTACCTGGAGAAAACCAGATTAGCTTTTGGTTTTTTTTTTTTAAAAAAGAGATACATTTGAGGCCTTCACTTCAATAATCTAATCTAAATTTCTCAATTTATAAGAGAAGGTCTGACCTGACCCTAATTATACATGGAATTGTCAACATTCCTCTGTCTACAGTTCAGTATTTGTCATTGTACCACACCCAGTAATAACCCAGGAGATAATGCAAAACCATGCTGAGTGTTTACAAACAACTATTTTACAACTATTCACCAAGATTTTGTTTAGTTTTCTGTACCTGACACACCTGATTGCAGCTCCATGACTTCTTCTCTTTCTTGGCTGTTACTCCTTAAATCCAAATGTAGATGACCCAGTGACATTCTCACCTCAAAGCCACATTTATTTCTTAAATTGATCTCACTGTTAACCCCTTAAGCCCAGGCCTTGCATTACTTTGAGGAGTAAATCAGAATCAGAATGCTTTACTAATTACCAGGGGGAAATTACTTGGGTGAGATGTGTACAATATGCGCATTTTGAAGTTAATTTTCTGGTGCGAACACATGACATTTAGAAGACTGTAACATGAAAAATCTGTTCCAATGCAACTTAGGCCTAGTATTGTAAAATAAAACATTTGGCAAGACAGATTTGTCAATTTGAGAGTCCCATTTCTTTGTCAGGTACACAGAAACACAAAACGTCAGCTCTAACAGGAATAAATTCAGTCTGCAAAACAAAAGAGGAATCAGAACCCAAAACCACAATTCATTACTTAATCATGCTACAAACAGTTCACTCATTGTGACCAAAACATTAACCAGAATCTTGTGTTTTTTTTTCTTCTACATTCTCTGCTATTATCATCTGTCAGGATTTTTCGGCTCAGACCGTGAGAAAAGAGGCTGCTTTGCATAAGGTCGTACAGTGAGCAATGGTTAAACAGTGCAGAAAGATCTGTGTCAGTGATGTTGGAGACCAGATGTGCATTTACATCTGAAACCTGAACAGAGAACTGAATGTTTCAGAACAGGTCGCACAGATTTTCTATGTCAAAACCAAAGCAATAAATTCTACAAATCATAAACACTCTACATTTTAGCTTTAAGCAGCGTTCATATTGTCAACACTATCTCTTCTTCACAGGCCAGACTTGTGAGTTGCATGAACGTGTTTTTAAACTGTCATTGAGTTTTCGGAAACCATATATGTAGAAATATGTTCCTCATACAACTTTTTGCTTTGCCTTTCTCAAGCAGCTTCCTTCCAACAAGTTTAGGGGAAGAAACAGAGCCAGCTGTGTTTATCTGGAGTGCTGAATTTTAAATTCCTCTTTTGATTTTAGATGCCAGTTGCTCTCAAGAAAGCAAAAATCCACTATTTTGGAAAATGACTGAAAACTCCATGAAATCACAAAGAAGTTGTTACACTGACCTCTTAAAACCTGAGCTATTTTTAAAAATCTGCCTCAAAAAACATACCCATATTCAATCTGTAATAACTCAGCAATGGTAAGGCCAAAATGCACAATCTTGGGCTCTATGAATATGTGGTACATAGGAGACTCTTGTGAGAGAATGGCAGAGTGAGACTTGGAAAAGGCACCACCTTCACATAATCAAAAAGTTACATTTGAGAGTGAATAACAGCCTTATAAAATTGAGTATTGGAATTTTTAACTCCAGCTGTACTAAATCTGAAGTAAAAATACCACGTGTTCCAACGTGTCATACAGGGTAGCTTTTACCTTTTCTGACAAGAAATTTGACTGTTGATTGTATATATATTTTTCTTTGTTTTTTATATATTTTGTCACTAATAACGCTTTGCATATGGAGTAATGTGAAAAAGCACCCCTTTTTTAAATTCTAAGGTTTGATATATAAGGATATATTAAAATCATCCTCAACTGGTTCTTAGCAGGTCTTAAAATTATTTAGAAGATGAACAAAAACACATGACATATTACAAAAATGTACCTTTGGCTGCCCCCTTGTATTTTCCCCAAGGGGTCACCACAGCGGGTTAATCCACACTTGTAATTTAGCAGGGGTTTTAAGCCAGATGCCCTTCCGGACACAAATCTCCATGGTGAGAGGGGCTTGTATCCCCACCTGGAATCAAACCAAGGACCTTCTGCTTGTAAGGTGAATGTGTAAACCACTACACTACGGGGACACTACATGACATATTACACTGTGTTATTATTTAGTATACAAGAGTGAGGCAGTCTGCAATGTAAGAGCAACCTATGATTCAATAGCCTGTAGAACCATCTTTAGCAGCAATAACTTGAAGTAATGGTTTTCTGTATGACTTCATCAGTCTCTCAGATCATAGTGGAGGAATTTTGGCCCACTCTTCTCTTCAATGTTGCTTTAGTTCACTGGGGATTTCCGGCATTCGTTTATGCACAGCTCTCTTGAAATCCCACCACAGCATTTCAGCCGGGCTGAGATCTGGATTTGACTGGGTCATTGCAACTGTCATACAGCGGTCTCTCTCTCTTGTATCCTTACACCCTGTTCTCTTCCTTCCTCGCTCCCTCACTCTCTTTCTTTGCTGCAGACACCTCAGGAGGCTGGTGCTCTGGAGGTGTGACAGCTGTGTTGAGGCACACACCTGCTTCTCATCCAGACTCATCACTGCTATACTTAAGGATCAGGTCTTCCACTCTACCATGGCCAGATCATTAAAGTGCTCTCAGTGGTAATATCGGGTCTCGTATAGTTAAGCTCCATGTCTTTGCTTAAGTATCTTTAGTACCCATGTAATTCTCTCATCTCCCCCCTAGTAACTCTTCAGCTCGCTGCTGCTCTAACATCATGCGTTCATGGCTTTTCTGGAATTCCTTGAGGAAACTGGGACACTCACTGCCAAACTCACACGCACTCTCCAAGCCAAGACCAACTATTGCATATACTCAGCTACAGCTAAATGCTACTTTACAAGCTCAGCTGGATTCACATTAATCACCTACCTGCCTGCTGTTCCATATTCACTCACTGGTCTGCATCTTGGTTCCTTCTGTCTTTGGTCAGAGAACACAGCAACACATTGATCTTTTTCTTTTTCAGACATTCTGTTGTAGATTTACTGTGTGCTTGGGATCATTGTTCTGTTCCAAGACCCATTTTGGACAGATGGCCTCTTTTTCTAATGGTAGTGTCATGAACTTTAACATGCCAGTTGAGGCCTGTAGAGTCTGAGATGTAGCTCTTGGGTTTTTTACTATTTCTCTAAACATTGCATAGTCTGACCTTGGTGTGAATTTACTGGAACATTCACTCCTGGGATAACAGGTGTGTGTTAACACACCTGAAAGCTCAAGTCCGACAAAATACAAAAACTGCTGCGTTTATAGAAGAGTCCACACTAGCTGATCAGTTAATCAAATGGATTTGATTAGCTGCACCTGGCTGTTATTTACCCTCTTAATCTTATTGAAGCAGTAAGGGTGTACTTATTTTTTTCACACACAGCTTCAACATTTTGGCTAAGTTTTTGTTGAATAAATTGTAATATGTAACATGTTATTGTTCATCTGAGGTTGTATTTACCTAATTTTAGGACCTGCTAAGGTCCAGATAAGGTTATAAAGCCCTGATATGTAAAACCTTTTAATTGAAAGGTGGTGTACTTTCTTTTTCACATGACTGTAACACATTAACAAGACAGCATGCCATTTTTTCCCTCCCTGGTGTATTTCTTACTAGCCTGAATTAGTCACTGATATTTTGGCACAAAAGTACACCCACAGAATTGGAGGTTTGTTTTAAAAATTGATTTAGTCTCTAAAAGACACAATATAAAGTTTTACATTTTGTATAACTATTGACAAAATTATTTGCTCTGAATAGGCACATGAAAACTGCATGGCAGTCTTCAGAGGTCACATATAAAAATAGTCTCAAAACCACAAAGCACTTATTGCACTTCAGCATCAGAATGCCAGCCCTGCCTTCTCTTCAAAGTCATGTTTTACAGAGAAAAACACTGACATCAAACAAAGGGAATAAAAAAAACAAGACAACTCTTGGCACCCAGAAGCAGATAGATGCTTTTCGCAGCATACATTCCTCTCACCGAGACACTTTGACCTGCTCTTAAAGCCAGAATGATCCAACCAGAGAGAAGTTTGTGGTTTTTGTTTCCTTCCAACATTTCACTGAATATTGTAGCCCTGATAATGTGTTGGCAGGTCACAGAGGGAAAAGCATAGGGAAAACACATTTTTTGTTAAAAATCACTCAGGTCTAGTAATACATGGCAGTGTGACAGTGCACAATACCACAACCCTGAAAGTATGTGGCCTGAATCAATGTTTGAAATGTGAAAGATTCCCACTTAAGCATTAGAATTAAATTACTGACCTTTTTAAATTTAATATAAATGAATTGGGGTGTAATGTCTCCATGTTGGTAACACTTCAATGTTAGTAAGTCTCATTAGATACTAGATATCAGCCTTGTCTCAATTTCAAAGATTGATGTAACTGCTATTTACAAGTTCGAAACTCATAATTAACTACAATATGACATGCATGTGACATTTTCCTGCTACAATATGCCAAGCTGTCAAAAAAGGCCTGTTGTGGTAATGGTGTGGTTGGTTTTCTATGTGGCTGCAAGTGCTTTTGCTTTAGCTGACAGAATGAAAAACATCAGGCCTGATAAAAAGGAATCAAAATAACTGAGCTTATCCTGCATCCAGATTTATTACAAAAACTCTTGGCTTAAATAGGATCATTTGCAGGCTTTCTCATTGGCTTTATGTGCAGGGAAGTTTAATTAAAACCTGATGCGTCCAGATACACTGACAAAACAGAAACAACAAAAATGCAACTTATGCTATGTATGAACGTGTATATACATGTGATATGAATGCTCTAGTGTTTTTCAGCCACAAGAAACAGGGATTTTGTTCTAAATTCTACTGAATGTGAGATGCCAAAAAAGGTTTCTCTGCTAAGAATCCCATACTAGGTGATATTTGGCAAACCTCGGGGAAGCATGATTTTTTTCTTGCTAGTGAGCAGTGGTCTCTGTCTTGGTCTCCTGCCATAGATCTCACTTTTCTTCAGCCTCTTTTGAGGGTGGTCTCATGATACTCATGATGACTGACTGAAGCCAAGGACAGAAGAAACCAGTAGACCTCTGGATGTTGAAAAGGGGGTTCTTTTTACTTCCTGTATGATTTTAATACATTGCTCTTGGAGAGATTTTGGCAGGACCAGTTTATGGAAGATTCAGTACTGTCCCAGACTTTCTCCGCTGTAGTTGGCTGAGAGTCAGTTGAGCCCCGGAGCTTTAGGAATGACTTTGGAAACATTTCCAGACTGACAGGCGTCAACATCATCCCTCTGGAAATGTTGAGGTATTATGTTTGATTGTGATGTAATGTGAAACCTTTACGCTGATAACTTTTCTCTTATGGTGAAGAAAACACTTTGCCACATGTTTAATGATCTGGTCTTGTCCAAATCACAAAGGACATTGTCAATGTGAAGACTAAAAAAGTAAATGTGTGCAGAAACAATTTTAAAAAGAGACATCAAATATTCTGACCCATCATAATTTGAGGAACATTTTTGTTAAAAGTAAGAGTATAGCATAAGGTGGCCTGGTACCTCTATGTTAAGACTAAGAAGTTAAGTGCAGCATAAAGTTCAGTCTTTATATAGGTTTAATTTAATTTACTTAATTTAATTTACAAGCAGCTATCAATATTGCATTGAAAACCTAAAATGTCTTTCTTTGAATAAAAGGTGGGAACATGCAGACTTCGCACAGAAAGGCTCCGGCCAGCCAGTAGATTTTAACCGTGGACCTTGCTGCTGTGAGGCAGCAGTATTAACTATTGCACCACTATTGTCCATCTTTATGTGGTACTGCACAGTATTTTTACCCCTTGTCCCTCTGTTCCACATCCTGAGTCAATGGTCCACATTTGACTGGCTCTGCTGGACGTGCACCTTTCTTAACTCCGGCTTTGACGTTATGCATGTGACAAAAGCAGGGAAGGCCTTTTATTACAGTCAAATGAAAATAACTATGTGTAACTGCTATGCCAATCAGGGAAAGTGGAACGTCACCAAAAAAATCAAAAGCTTTGCAGATTTTGGTGAACATGACAGAAACTACCACAGTGAAGATAAAGTGCAATATATACTGAGGAAATAGAATGTGTGTCTCTTCTGTTGGTTATTTTGCAGTTTAAAAAAAAACATGGCGTGAATTGACGCAATATGTGTGTCTGTAATAATTGGCTAAAATTGCTATAATTGTCAGATATGGCTCAAAAATGTATTACAATTTATAGGTACAACCCTACTGAAACCTGGAGATGGTTACCAGACAGAACAGCAGCTGGAATAACAGTGAAATAAAAGAGAATACAGGAATATATAATGACTGAGGCCTGAGACCATAAAAACAGACTCAAGCTTTCTTTTATCCTTATTGCATTTATTCCTGAGTTCAAAACGTTGCATTCAAATATAATATATTTGGAATTTACATGCTCAACGCCAGTCTGGTAACCTTAACAGTTTATTGTCAGATATGAAAATTTCAGCATTGCTAACATGTCCCACCTTGTCTTACACAAACACAGTGTTTACTTCACATTTAGTTTGTTGGGATCTGGTCGCCCTAGGCACAACCATGCCACCACAAATGAAAATGTTAGGCTTATTTATTGAATCTGCACAAAAGAGATAAAGTGGAAAAACATATACGGCATATGAAACTGGAAGTAGCCACCTTAACATTACCCATTAGTTTGTGGGCTTGCATTGGATGCCTCCAGTTTAGTGTATGGCCATAGTTTGTGGAACCAGAAGTAACCATATTCAGATGAGAGGATGGAGTCTTCTTCTTCTTTCGGCTGCTCCCGTTAGGGGTCGCCACAGCGGATCATCTGCCTCCATCTCACCCTATCCCTTGCATCCTTTTCCCTCACACCCACCCTCTGCATGTCCTCCTTCACTACATCCATGAATCTTCTCTGTGGTCTTCCTCTTTTCCTCCTGCCTGGCAGCTCCATCCTCAACATCCTTTGTCCAATATATCCACTATCCCTCCTTTGAACATGTCCAAACCATCTCAGCCTTGCCTCTCTGACTTTCTCTCCAAGCTTCTCAACATGAGCTGTCCCTCTGATGTACTCATTTCTAATCCTGTCCATCCTGGTCACTCCCA
>VUQH01088380.1:0-27530 GCA_015106775.1 Etroplus canarensis | reverse complement strand
ATGAGACTTTAAACTGCATAATTTTCAGTACAAAACTGGAAAAATTGGGGTGTTCTAAAACTTTTGACCGGTATTGTGTGTGTGTGTGTGTGTTTTTGTGTGTGTGTGCATGTGTATATATATATATATATATATATATATACAATTAAATATAAGCAGCAAAACAAAAACTAACTACTCTATAGACATATTTACACTATAATATATATACTAATATATACACATTAATAATAATATGCAGTGTACTGCTTATACTGCATGTAAATAATTAATATTCCATATTGCACAGTGGATGTATTGGTGTGTGGTGCGTGTAGTCTACTGTGAGCAGTGCTGATTGTAAAGTCTGACTGCAGCAGGAAGAAAAGACCTGCGATAACGCTCCTTCACACACTTGGGGTGGAGTAGCCTATCACCGATGGAGCTCTCCAGTGCCATCAGAGTCTCATGCATGGGGTGGGAGTCGTTGTCCAGCAGAGATGTCAGCTTGGCTAACATTCTCTTTTCACCCACCACCTGCACTGGGTCGAGGGGACACCCCAGGACAGAGCTGGCCTTCTTGATCAGTTTGCCTGGCTATGTTGAACTTTCTTTGTGGTATTCTCCTCTGCTACTCCTATGTTGTTGATTTTGATCAAGCCACGCCTCCTCTACACCATCTGCAAGAAGCAGCTGCCAAACAGGCACACAGGAAGGTGGTGTGGAGCAGGTTAAGCCCCATTAGTCCACAGTCCATTACCTGTGACAATAATGTTTAAAGCACAAACCACAAAAAAACTAAACATACATGAAATAACCAAAATATTCAGAAAAATGCCCAAAGGCAAAAATATCACATCAGTACCTTCCTGTTATTGAGAAACATGGAGCTGGAGACAACGCATCCACAAACACATGATTGCGGTTTTCAGTGGAGACCTTGATCACGTCGGCCTGGTGTTGTTGGGACTGTTTAAAAATGATAGAATATTGTAGCTACAAAGTACAGGTAATATCTGAAGCTTCAAATTCATCAAGCTTCTGTGTTTCAACTAAGATTATACTTGGGTGAAATCTCAGCTTAAATGCCTGAAATAGACAAATACAGATATAAGCTACAACTCTGATGTACAACAGAAAACAATTCCAACAACTTTTCAATCAGCCGCAGGCATATTTGCAAAGAAAACCACACCATGAACTAAATACATATCAGGCTTTATTGTAGCACATCTTACTGAATCTGTTTAGCTGGCTTTGAGTCACCAGCCTAGTGGTTCATAGTCTTCCACATTATTTGGATTAGCCAGGATTAGATATGAAAAATCCAATCTTCTTTAGCAAAGAACAGCAGGATACAACAGAGCTGTTGTATTCTTCCTATGACAGCTCTGTATTCACATGTACTCCAGGGCGCCAGGTGTAAATTTGAGAAAAGAATCTTGCCGTTCTCTCACTAATGCTTTTTCACCTCATTAACACTCATCTTTCTGGCATCTGAACCCCATCGTCTCTATCACCCAACACCAATTCACCAGCTCCTCCTGACATGACACAAAAGTGCTGCTTTCATTACTGACTAGTATATAAACCTTACATTTGAAGGAAAAGTGAACCCTGGTGACCAATTTGCATATTTGTCACTTTACATAACAGTACACGCAATGTGGACTCAACGTCCCCTCCTGCTTTGCATAGGAATAAGTCCCTTGGAGTATAACATGATGAAAGCAGCTGAAAACTGCAGGACAGTGGGGCAGGACTGAAGACCTGCAGGACCACAGAGTGTCTGCTTAGATTTTCAAACTGCTTGGAGTACAGGACACAGCATTCAATCACTGGATGGAGCCCTCGGTATCAAACATAGTAACAAGTCTATTTTATATTGTTTTTACAGTATGAGTAATTGTTGTGAGATATTGAAAAACTGCTTTCTTGGACTAGTATACTCAGCCCCACAAAGCATGGTTTCCAAAGGGTTTAATTACTTTTTATTTTAGCAATTTGCCAGCACGCTGAGTTTGACACAAAGACTGGGAGCTGGAATTTATTTACAACATTTAATTTTGCTTTCTTTTGATTTTGTATCACTTTAAATAAACTGTTATGCATGTATCGCTTTGTAAAGGAATTTGTTGCTCTTATATGGACTAAATAAATAATATGAACATTTTGCTTGCTTACATACACATTTTCTTGTAGAAAATGTTTAAAAAGAAATAATGGTACTGTAAAGAAATACATCCTGGCTGTTATTTGGGTAAAATATGTAAACACAGTTGCAGCTTATGATCATCACCACATGTTCCAAATGGAGCCAGGACCAGGAGTCAATATATGGCATCTGAAGCAAATGTATGAAGTGGTCCCTCTCCTCTTTAATCTAGAGGAGAGGGCTTGTTATCAGTGCCCAGTTCAGAAACCTGCGTCTCTGATGGTATGCGGGTGCATTAGTGCCTATGTCCCTTTTCAGGGAAGGCTTTGCATATTTCAGCAAGACAATGCTAAACGACATACTGCAGCTAACACAATAGCATGGCTTCATAGTAGAAGAGGACTGGAAAACATCTGGCGCATCATGAAATGGATAATACAACAAAGAAGCCCTAGGACTGGTGAGCAACTGGATTCCTACATCAGACAAGAATGGAGTAAGGTCCTGCAGCTGGTCTCCACAGTTCTTCCAGCTGTTTACGGACGGTTGTCCAAAGAAAATGAGATGCTACACCACCAACCTTCCTGTTGAAAGACACCCCGCTCCACCTTCTGAGTCACAGCCACCCTTAATCATCACATTAAAAAATGAAGATTTGGACAGAGTTTGACTGGCACATGCTGACTGAATTCTTCTTACAACCAGGACAGGAGCAAGAACAGGAGGAGAGCTGGATGGATGGATGGATGGATAAAAGAACACACAGAATATTTTCAACTAATTTAAACTCAAAAATACTTGCAATAATAGTATCAAGCATGATTTCTTGTTTCTTCATTGGTTCTGCTTTTCTAAGCTTCTGCCACAGTGTTTTTAATTGTTGTTGGTTTTACAGGGTTTCTCTCTTCAGTCTCCTTTTCATGAGGCAAAATACATGTTCAGTTGGGTTAAGATCTGGTGAATAACTCAGCCAGCCCAAAACCTTCCATTTAACCCCTGCTGAAGTCCTTTGTTCAGGTGGCAGTGTCTTTTGGATAATTGTCTTGTTGCATAATAGTTCCTTCTGGTTAGTTCGGATGCATTTCTCTATAAACTGGCATTCAATATGTTTCTGTTGACCTCTGCATTCATTCTGCTGCTGCCACCATGAGTTACATCGTCAGTAAAAATGATTTAGCCTGTTCTACAAGCATCCATGTAAACCCAAACCACGACATAACCTCCACCATGCTTCATAGATGAGCTTGTATATTTAGGATCATGGGCAGGTGCCTTCTTTCTCCATGCTTGGCTTCTTCATACTTTGGTAGAGGTTCAGCTTTGTCTCATAAAACCTTGTTCCAGAACTGTTCTGGCTTGTCTCATACTCCATACTTAACCCTAGTACTGCAGGACCTCAATATATTGATGTCCCAGATAAGTTTTGTGTACTGCCGGTCGTCTATATAGTGATCACTTCTGGTGTTTTCATTCACCGGTCATCTAGCTGGTCGTATAGCTGGCAGTACTAGGGTTAAGGATATTTAACTTTTGGATGAAATTACGGGATGCACCTAAAATGCACTATTAACCTTTACAGGTGACCTTCACTAATTTGACACTTTTGAATGCTTTTTACTTTTTGCATAACTTGCTGTTCTCTAACAAGGTGCTTAACAGCAAAATTCACAACTGGTGTCTGATCCATGAATCGACCAATAAATGTTCTGCTTCAGTTAGAATTGCTGTTTAAACAGTCCTCTTCATCATGCTGTTCACATTTTGACATCATGAGACCAAGACAGCAGCTAACAACTGATCAACAGTACCTCGCCATTGCGAGGCTTCAAACAGGTGGTTCTCAGAGGAAAGTGGCCACTGAGCTTAGAGTGTCACAGAGTGTCATCAGCAGTTTGCAACAGAGATACAGAGAGACTGGAAAAGTCACAGAAGTCAAGTTGTAATTGATTGTCAAGGGCACATGACAAATTATTGAGACACTGACATTTTTTGTTGTGGTATACCCACCACTGTTGTTGGCTTTTGTTTCAATAAATTGTTTGAGATGAGGAAATCACCACTGCATGCTTCTACTTAAATGCCCTACTTTCATATTATATTCATGATATAATATCACTGTAGCGTGAACTTTTTACATTTTCCATAAATTTTACTCAAAAGCCAAATATTCTTAACTTTTTGTGAGAGTTGTATGGCATCTTCTTTGCATGATAGAAATTTAACCTGCATTTCTGGTTGGTACAGTGAACTGTGTTCACAGAAAATGATTTCTGGAAGTGTCATAACACTTGTATCATAACATCTTATACATTGAAGCTAAAGTTCGTGATTTTACCAGTCATATGTTGTTCTTTGTGCCAAAAAATTGACATCTGTCAAACCTTTCTGAATCTCATTGCTAGGATGAATAATCTGTACCACATCCTCTGTACTGGTACTCCAAATTAGAGGTTAAAGAGGAGTTCCGTCTCCTTTCATTAATCATACCAAACACTTCTAGGTTGTATCTGACACCTGCAGTGTCATTACAGGGATGCAAGAAACAAATCTGTCTGTTCGAAATGCCAAACTGAGAAAAGTTTTGTTGATCCACCTAGCCACCCTGAGCTCCTCCCTACATTGCACCATTACCATTACTTAAATATGCCCATGTCATAATTACTTTGGCCATTGGAGGACTTTGTCATTTGGTTACTGATGTTGTTATTGTTCTGAACATTTGATGAGTACTGTCAAATCTTTTGCTAGGTATGGCTATGAATGATGATTATGAAGATGTATTTGGACTCTGATAGTTTAAAATGGCGATATCCACTATTTAAAATAAGCTATGATGAGTCTGGGTTCTGATAGCTGAGCATTTTAAAATGCTTATTTAATTATATAACTCTGGTTCTCCTAATTCACATTACTTACGGACAGCACTGAAGGGTCAAGAGAAATATAAAATGTGTTTCATTGGTATTTATATATAGAAGTAATATTGAAATCATCTTTACTGTGTTGAGTAATGCCTTCTAGCTGTGAAAGCTTTGAGTGATTGCCTCTCATTTCTACTCTATCCTGTTCCACTCGTCTCTGCTTTCCTCTTGCTGTGGTTTTTAGAGGTGCTCCTAATCTGCTGGACTTGAGAACTCTTCCTGCGGGGTCACCCCAGTAATCAAATCTGAGCCAGCCCTTCCTAGTCAGCCAAACCTCTGGCTGCCTGCCGTCTGACCACTGGGCCACACACCCGCACGTTTGATGCTAAATATGTTGCAGAGGAGCTAAGAAATTACACTCAATAAATATAGAAATCAAATAAAACAATTTCCAAATATTAGCCTTGCAATTTACTTTCCTGCAATCATATAAATCCGCCTTTGTCACTCATGGTAAATAGATTTCCCACAGCTCTGCCAGTTTAAACAGTAATGTTGAGTCAATAGCTGCATGGCTTGGCTTAATTAAACTCACTGTTGATTTGCAGGGACAAGAGCCAGACCAGAGAGCGGTTTGGGTCTGCTCAGTGTCCTGACACTATTCTTAATGGTGCCAACACTTGATTAATGCTGGCTGTACATGAATATGCTGTCATTCCATGCTGAGTTGAAGACTAGGTTATACCAGCAGGTACCACATGCTCTGTTCGAGAGTATGTTTTACTGAGAGTGCAACAGACTTGTAGAGTTTTTCCACAAGCCTGTGTTAGCCCACATTTTCTGTACTGTGCCATGGCACGCTGCAGTGTGCTGTGCTAAACCGTGATATTGTGCTACGCTGTGTTTTCAGGTCCATCTGTCCGTCTGTTACAAATATTGTTACCACTACTGGGGCTGACTTGTTTGCTGGATCTTTACCAAACATTGTGTGGTTAATACCCATATTGGGTAGAACATCTGATAACATTTACAAGATGGTGTGGTCAAAGGTCAAGGTCTCACCGGGTCAGATTTAAGGTGGAGGCATACCGGTTGAGTTCTACGCTTTTCATTTTTAGGAAAATTTAGACCAGTAAGTCTTCAAAATGTCAGCACGAACTAGAAGAAACTAATGAGTTGATTTCAGAGATTTTCTTGGTCTTGGCTGTTGAAACTAGCATTAAAAGAAGCCATGCCATTCATGGATTTTAGCAATTATTTCCTTAATTTCCAGTTAATCCAAAGTCTGATCAGGAAATCCCAGCTGATATATTTTTTCCATGTAAACTGTTCAACGAAAGAGATTGTATGCTAACATAAATAAATGTAGCATTATAAGTGCAAAGAATGGTCTGAATGCACAACCTACTAGCTGCTTAAAAATTCAGAAGAGACACAAAGATATTATCAAGAAAAAGTGGTTTTAGTATTATTTTATCACTCACAATATCGTGTCGGCTGCATTCAAATCCATCCACCTATTTTCTCACTTGCCAGTTCAATTCAGGGTTGCAGGTATATTTATAAGAACTTAAAAAAATGTATTAATCTACAATAAGAATAAGACCTCAGTTTGATTAAAATGGGTAGAGTGCCATTATTCAAACACTGAACAACTCTAAGTGTAGAATTCAGGCCAATTGCAATTGATGTAGCAATAATAGCCAGTTTTCAGCATCTGCACAAACTTATCAAACTTGTTCTGCAGCTCTACACTGTCCATGTGTTTGCTCAATGTATTCTGAGCACTTACTTTCTTACATATCTTTATTTTAGTCCTTATGCCCAACAGGACTGTGTTCAAAGTGCCCATTTCTTACTCTTCCATTGAAGAGGAGATGATTGTCTTTAGTGTGCAGCTTCTTGAAGCTTTCCACAAAGATTCTGATATTTGAAATGTGCCAAAGCCCACTCACACACCTCTGAAAATAAAGACTTGGGTTTTTAAGGGTTTGTGTTTTGATGGAGAGTTTTCTATTACTTCGGAATGCAGCACTTTTTCCTGAGATTAATACAACTTGAAAGCGTGTGGAAGGACTCTGATTCTCTTCTACATATGCTGACTTTTTGAAAAAAGAGCCCACTGTTTAGCCAGTAATTTCAATGAGACAGAGATTCTGATGGTAGAATATGTGCATGTATGTGTAAGGGAGGGTGTATGGGTTGGGGGATAGGAGATTGCCTGGAGCACCATCAGAATGGAGGCCTCAGATCTTCTTACCATTCGCTTCACAACATAAAAAGGAAGTTATTACTTTGCTGAAAGCGCAGAATTTCAATGAGAGCAGGAACAAACAAAATATTAAAGAATTCATTATAATATCATTTAATAGATCAAAAGACTGGGCTAAGGCTACAGATACGTCTCAGTTTGGGATTTATATGGCTCTGCAAACTCATTTCCTTTAAGGAGGGCAAACCTCATAAATGCATGCAGTGTTTCATGAGGTGACATTTGCAAACTTTTCAAAAATGTCCCTTTCAGGAACTTTACACTCATGTTCACTCTCCACAGCCCATGCCAGAGCCCAAGGAGTGAGTAGTAGTTACAGTATGACAAGACTCTTGGATAGGCTACCTCTCGGTCATGACTGAACGATACACACGTCAGTCACATGACTTATTGATGATTTTAGCTCAATTCTCAACATTATTTATGTAAACAGGATGTGGATGAGTTACTCATTTAGTCAAAGAGTTATTTTAAATGACTGTACTGGATGATTGGAGGGTTGGTTACACTTAAGCATGGTGAGAGAGTTTGAGGTGGAGGGCAGTATATTACATTGCAGGAGGGGGAAAAAGTGTGAAGTACAAGCAAAGTTAAATGAATCTGTTTTATGTCGAATCAGTAAATAAACACAAGCACCTTAACCCTTGTCCTGCCAGCTATACGACCAGCTAGTCGACCGGCAGTGAATGAAAACACTGGAAGTGATCAATATATAGACGACTGGCAGTACACAAAACTTATCTGGGACATCAATATATTGAAGTCCAGCAGTACTAGGGTTAATTCAGGAAAAGTTGTGAAGTGAGAGAAGCCACTGCTTTAGAAAGTGTTTTTTCCCTACTCTGTATTTCTGTTGTGATCATTTCCATCCATCCATTCATTTTCTGTAGCTTATCTGGGTCTGGGTCATGAGGTCAGCAGTTTAAGCAGAGGCACCCAGACCACCCTCTCCCTGGCCACCTCCTCCTTCTCTTCTTCCCAGTTCAGTTCAGGACTTTTTCTATGTAAGTCAGTTGTATCACAAGCCAAAGACACTTAAGTATATACAGCAGTAATTAAATAAGAAGCCATTCATTTTAGTACTGATTGAGATCGTAAGACTGGAATTCTGTTCAGATCTGTTACTATGTTTTATTTTCATCCTCTTGCCATAAGTCATGAGGATTTGTAGGTAATGGTGTTGGTAATGATGGTCTGTCTTGGTCAAGATTAATTGAAAGGCAAAAAGTAAATTGGCTACTTCAGGAGTAGTCATTGTGTTCCCATATGCCTGCATGGTTGCAGGCATATGGGACTTGCAGCCTGTTTTTCTTTCTGTCCTCTTGGACATGTTGCATGATTACAATTTGGAAACAGCAGACACATAACCAGCATAATGACCCTTAAACACAGCCCAGGATCACCTCACCTCAGTACCTCAGCTGACAGCTTTTCAAGAAAGCATGAAAATGACAGACAGAAAAAAGAACATATCGTGTCAGGATTAAAAGTTAATTTGGAGACCAATTAGTATTTTTTTTTCAAATGAAAGAAACAGAAAGTATGGAAATGTGGCTATATTTTACAAGGCAGCTTGTGTTTCAATCTGTGTTGCAGGCATGACATCAGTGTCTCTGTGTTGAGACAGGAAAATCTTAGCCCACTGCCACTGCCATAAAAGCAACACAATAATGAAATGACATCACAGTGGGCCAGTAATTAAATGAGCAGACTGCTGTCTTGGAGTTTTTACAAGACTGGGAGATTGAGAGTAACATTGTGGCGTGCAGGAGAATGGGGTGTCCGTAAATGAAGCCTTGAAGCTTTGAGCTTTTATAATGTGTAATTCATGAAAATATTATTGTATTTCTTATTGTACTGTTGTGATGGCTTGATACACACTGACATAGCCTTTTGTGTACTCTCTTCTCATTAAAGTGAATCATACTAAACAGAGTAACACACCTTCTTCATTTGCTTACTGGGGAGCCTGGTGGTATGGCAGATGACAGTTTAAGCCATCTAATCTGCCTGGCCTTCAGCCTGGCTTTAAATGGCCAGGCTGCTGGTGGAGGGAGATGAGTGTAATTATTATGTTTCAAGCAAAAACTCATTAGCTTAGTGACCTGCAAAACAGCATAGGCCAGCGTCGATACTCAGGCTGCCTGTTACCAGAGGCAAGCTTGTCTGACTATGGGTGATGAATTAATCACAGCGCGTGCTCCTGCTTTGTCTGGCAGCAGACAACAGCATCATTTGGTTTCCTCTCTCCTGACTTGCTATGAAAGACATGTTCCTGTCTCACTAAGCCACGGAAGAGGCTAAAGTGGAACATTTAGGAGACTGACTTTACTAAATGTCAAGTGTCCCCAGTAGTGTAGTGGTTTGCACATTCGCCTTACAAGCAAAAGGTCCCTGGTTTGATTCCAGGTGGGGACGCAAGCCCCTCTCACCATGGAGGGTTGCGTCAGGAAGGGCATCTGGTGTAAAACTTTTGCCAAATTACCAGTGCAGCTTAATCTGCTGTGGGGAATACAAGGGAGCAGCTGAAAGGTACACACACACTTTACTAAATGTCAGTTTTTGTCATTGGGCTCATTTACAAGGAGTCTTATTTGCAGCTGTTGTTACTGTTAGTAATATGCATTTTAACATCTTTATTCAACAAATTGCATATTTTGCCTGAGCATTATTTGCATAAGAAAATGTTAATTCCATTGCTGCTTCTTACAAGGAACTGCAGCTCCATTATATTTTAACATAAATTGTCATTCACTCTCCTTACATCAAAGACAACTCATATGCACATGTGGGCTTCTGTGGAGAGTCGTAATATAAACAGGGAAGTGTTAAACGCTTCAGCCAGTAAACAAGCCAGATCTAAGCCCTGCTCCCTTAGGGACCAGGTCTACCTCATAGAATGTTTATCGTGCATATGTTCCCCTAGAACTTTTATAAAACTTCATTTATGAGAACTTCAAAGAATGTCCATGCTTGCTCGGTAGGGAGAATCTTCTATCAGCCTGCCTTGTTATGCCTTGAGCAAAGGAGCCTCTCTTTTCCTGCTGATGGATACCATGCAAATAAGCTGCTAGAGGGAAAAAGGACAACACTGAGCAAGAAGTGAAGTAGAAGAGAGCAAGGAGATGAGCAAAGCTGCAGGGAAGGTAAAGATACGAATGAGGAAAGCAATCTCTGTCATCAGTTCTTAGCACTTGAGCAAATGGTAATGACACAGGAACTCTTTCATCTTCCAGCAAATCACCACAGATCTCACCACGGTTGTTTCTGCACTGACGGCCAGGATCAGCTCCATAATGTACTGGAACAAAATAGGTTCAGAGACAGGGATTTCTTTATTCGGTTGGTAGCAGAATATCGGGGGGCTACCCAGTGGTGCCTGCTGGATAGCAACAGCTTGAAGCCTCATTGATTCTCTGTTGGAGTGACTGGAGCAGAGGTTAGAGTGGGGTCAATGCAATTAGAGATGGACCCATGTTCTTTAATGAGGAGAAGGGATGAAAGGGTTGCCAATTACTCTGCTGCTTTGTAGTGAAAACAACCTGGTGCTGTTAAGACAGAACATGATTAACCTTCAGCAGCTCTACCTTTTGTTTATTCTTTACATGAGGAAAAGGAAAAGGGGGGCATTAATTAGTGCACAAAATATTAGAACTGTAGTGTAGAATTTGCTATTTCTACAAAGCCCCTTTTGTGAGTCTTTCTGAGGTCATCAGCCCAGTGCAAAATTGGGCCCCAGCATGTCCTTGTCAATACTAGAGGCTGAAAAAAGAAAGTTCATGGTACAATGCTTAATACAACTTATTACAGATCAGTTTGATAGCATTGCCTAAAAAATCTTCTGTAGCAAAGGTTGCTTTTGCCTGAAACCATATGAATGCTCTTTCATTTCAGTTTACTTCAACTCAAAACAGTCTTGTTGACCAGTTCCACAAAACTAAAGTTTGTCAGGCCCCTCATTTAAAGAGGAAGTCACTGTTCTTTAGCAAAAAAAGTTGCACATCACATCTGTTGTTATTTTAATCTTTTTCTTTCTGCAGTACAGTAAACTCAGCAGTGCACATTCCTTCATGGATGCAATGTTTGTTTATTTAGCACATTGAAACTGCAGACTGATATTGATCACCTCTACTGGTGCCTAAGAAAGCAGGTTGATTTCAGAGTGACTCTGTTGGTATTGAATTTATTTTCTTGTATGTTCTGGATCTATGAAGCTGAAACCAGTTGATTGGCTTGTAACGTGTAGGTTAGCTTTGACTTGAACAATTGCAAACACAGGCTGTGCCCCAAAAATCAGCTGACTAACAGCTCAGTAAGTAATTTGATCTTGTTTTTCTAATCTGTGCAGAAACCCCACCCCTGTAAAATGCCAAGTGGCTGAGGGTGGATAAAGTTGTTTTTGTTGGATGTACAGTACAGTATGCATATCTGTACCTCTTTCTCTAGTCACGTCATGGCAACAATTTTAATTGTGATTATTTTGGTCAATGCTAAGATCATAATTATTTCACACCATTAGTCTCATCATGCATGTGTTGAAATTTAAAATAAACGTATGTGTATTTGTCATTCCCTGCCAAACTCTTTGACTGCAAACTGTTACCAAAAATTTTAATTGGTTTTATATTTCCACAGGCTGTTTTTTTGTTTTCTTGGCTCGAGTTAAGCTAAACCTTCAGAGCCTGATAGAATGCGAGTTTGGGTTCCTAGGAAAGGGAAAACGAAAGGAAAGAGAAGCGCTAGAATTAAAACACAAGGCAAAATGGCAGAATAGATGGCAGTGTTTGTTCGTCTTGTTATCATTAGTATTAGTCATTTTCAAACATGGACTGCAGCTCTGAACTTTTCTTGACTTTAGTCTAATTGATCCATTTGAGAGCATAGCAGTTAAATTCACACCGAGCAAGTGGGCGTCATATTTCCTGCCTCTTGCTCTATCCAGGCAGCATCCTCACCTAACCTAAATGAGTATTTTCAGTAGTAAGACCACTGAAGTGGACCGTTTCCTGCTGTGTGCTGAATGTGAGAAAGGACAAATCTGGGCAATGATCAGGCCTTTTGTAATTGCAGAAATAAGCTGTAAACAAAACACGGAAACATCATGCACTATGCACTTATCAGTTTGCAATAAGGGGCTTTTTTATGTATTCAGTAGAAATTTAGCAGAAACATGATCTTTAATTTGGGTTTGTCTTTTTGTCCACATGATGCAGGTCTAATGCCCTCTCTACTTTCAGCTCTGTTTTTGGTCTCCATCAGCTCCTGGGAGTTAGTTTATTTAGTTTAGTTAGATTTAGTTTACTCTTCACTCAGCAAAGCGATGTCTGAAAAGGTTCCTTGGTTCAAAACTTTGTCTTAAAACAAAACCCATCATCTCTTATGTGATTTCAGCATGGTTTATGACTGACCTCCCATCTGTTCTGGTATTAAATTAATGCCTCTGTAGTAAATTTGATAAAATTATATGATGGTTCTAGCATCAGTCAGAAATTAGATGTCATCTGATTAGTCTAAAAATTAGATTATGAGAGTCAAGTCAACTTTATTTATATAGCACATTTTAAAAAACCTCAGTTGACCAGACTGCTTTACATCAGTTAAAAGATGAGAGAAATTTATAGTTTTGTGTGGTAAATCTTACATTTACCATGTTGTTCTGCGTCAGCTATATGTGGTTGAAATGACAATAAAAGCTTCTTGAATCTAAAGGGGATTTGCTTTCTTTCTGTCACCTGATCATGTTTAAATGTTCAAATAAACTGCCTTAAAAGCTAGAATAGTGCTGCCTTTAAATACCTAAAAAATACTGTAACAGATTTTAGAAGATAAAAATGTAAACCTTTAAAAAAGGACTAAACTCTTAAATAACAAATTAATAGGAAACTGTGTTTGATGCATCATTTCTTTCTTTAAAAAATCTACAAACTGGCAACACACAGAAATTTCAAGTACCTGTCTCTGTGTTCTAAAACTGTAGATTTGCTTCGATAAAGGTAATAATTCATAGTTGCAAGTGATCATCCTTTGTCCGGCCTCCTGCACTTCTCTCAACATATTCCAGAGTTCATGTACAAAAACACCTTTGTAAATTAAAATCATAAATGTACCTGCCTGTATTTAATCTTTTTTTTTTACACTAGATACTATAAGGTAATTATAATTTGTAAAGTTTAGCATAAAATGATTTGATGTAGTTTTTTTCTTGTCCGTTGTAAGCATATTATGCTTTTGCCCTCAGTTTAAGCAAGTTCAAATCTAGTTTTAAATTTATGTTCAGCTGAATAAGAAAAAGTTAATGGTAATTTGTGTGGGTTGTGGTGGTTTGAAGGATGATTTACCCAGTGCTCCCTCCTTGTCAGACAGACTGATCATGAAACAGGAAGTACTGTAGTTGACAGAGCTAACAGGAAGCTGGCAGCTTGCAGGGGTTTTACTCCACGCTATTTTAGCTATGCCAGCCGTGTTGTCATCACTGTGATGATGAATGCTCTGTTCCATACTATTAAAAATAGATGTAGCTGAAATTCTGAGACAATGAAATCAATATCTGTAGTAGTTTATCCAGAATATTTTTGAATGATTGGGATATTAGGAAAAGACAGATGATTTCACCTTCATTTAATCCTGGGTTTTGGTAAACTGGTTGCTGATGAACTATATCAGTAACACTCCCTTTTGAACTCCCACACTTGACTTTTCAAAAGAACTGCTCAGTATCATGTGAAAGTTCATGTGTCATTAACTTGCACTGTCAACAAGTAAAGATGAAGAAGTTTAGTAAATTGTTGAATGTAGTGGTATAGGCCTTGAGGTGACTTTGGTTGTGAATTGGTGCTATATAAATAAAATTGAATTGAATCGGATGTAAAAGTTTGCTTAGTAGATCTGTAAATGATTTACACGGGAAGTATTTTTTAAAAAAAGCAGTTAAGTATTGTGGGAAATACATTTTACCTTCACGTTACTGCCTAGAGTTTGAGAAACCAGCTGTAGGGTGTCCACAGTACATCAGAGGTGTATGCAGCTTCTCACATCTTATATAAAAAATGATTAAGGTGGGGTGCACAACCTCTAAAATGTCATGGTGTCAGTTGAAACACGTTTGTAACACATGGCTAACTTACTCGGCATGAGCTTGTTAACTTGGAAATTTGTCAGACACAGGAAGCATCCACACTAGTGCTTTGTTACAAAGTACTTAACATCAACCATAATGCCAGGCCTCTGCACCACTTCATTTGTTAGTCATACATGATAAGAATCTCTGTCAGAGGAGTATCATTGTTTGTGTACAACTTTCCATCCGAGCTCACTGGAGCACTTTTTCTTCACAATTTAATTATTTACTGATTTTTTTATGGAGGCAGATCACCAAGTTAGCAAATTAAAAAGACAAAATTACCCAGGAAACAACCAAAATAAATGAATAAATTAAAAAAAATGCATACAATAGCGAGCGATGGACTCTGCCACTGCTCTGCCAAACCCCATAGTCAATATATTCATCCAATCACCCGACCCTAGCCAGTTACTGGTTATCATCTAACAATTTTACAATAATAGCAGCTACAACTACATTCACAATGCACAATAATCAGCTTATTATAAAGTCAAAAATTTGGACATACTCTGTCATAGTGGACTAAATAATCACAGCAAGAAAACAACATTAACGGAGTTCTTCAGTGACCTTCAGTAAGTTGAGCTGTCTTTGCCATACTGAACCAGGAAATCGTGCCTTCTACCAAATATGTGTTATTTGGTCCTAGCTTACTTTGCTGCTTAATAATTGTTTGAGATAAATCATTAACAGTGAGAGGAACACTAAACCACAACTGCACCTTTGAAGACTCACAAAGAGTCTTTACATGTATAAAGATTTATAAAGATGTATAAAGATTTCAAAAGATTCACTGTGTATAATAGTTAAGAAGTATCTTTTGTGCATTTGTGCACTGTAGTTTATTATTAAACTTGTCTCAGACAATAAGAAACATCTATTCAATCAATTAGTTTGAATGGTAAACATGACAACTTGCACCTTTACAGTTGTGTTAGGTTGAATTTTTTTGTTGCTGGATGCACAAAAATGCATTAAGTTTAGAGTAGCAAACATAAACACAGAAGAAAAAATTATTAAAGGTAAAATCTGCTCTGAAATTTGTTTCTTTCATTTCACAGACCCTGGTATTGTCACTGGCTGAGCACATGTCTTTTGACTTCTGCTTTATGTCCATGTGATTAGAGTTAGAAGTTTCACCACGTGTATTGAAAGCTGTATTAGCCATCAGATATAATAATGTAATGTCCTTGATTAGTAGAAAAATATCAGATTAAGCAGGGGTGTGTCTAGAAGGAGGGCATGAGGGGGCCACTGGCCTCCTTTAAAATATCATGCCTACCCTCATGTCCTACCCCCACTCCTCCACTGTACTCCAGCAATACCACAGAACCAGAGTACTCTTAATCTAACAATGCTCAACACCACTGAGTGAAAGCATGGATAGTAGATGGAATATAACTTAGTACATTTACTCAAGCACTGTATTGAAGTGAAGGTTAAATGTACTAGTACTCTGAGTATATCTATGTTATGATCTTTTCTACTTTTAATCTACTAGATTTTGAATGCAAATACTGCATTGTACTTCATTGTCCATACTTTTCATTGTAAAGATTTAGTTACTTATTATTTTGCAGATAAATTGCATTTTTCGAGATCAAGCTACCCAGCAATGTAATTAAAATCATAAACAGCTGCTACATTGAAGTGATATACACATCAATGAATTACTAATTTTGATCCAAAAACATAATGTATATGATTCCGAAAGTGTCATTCTACATAAGGAGTATGTTTCCTTTCTTTTTTCTTTGTTTCCCTTGCCACCCTTTATAAAAATCCTAGGAATGGCCCTGGATGGAAGACCTCAGTCTATTTACCAAAACATCAGTAAGTGAGATTCTGCTATTATAGAGACATAAAGGATATGAAATCCTACACAGTCCAACCTTAGAAAAGTGTATTTCAAACTCTCACAAAGCATTGTCACGCTTCTAAAGATCCACAGGAATTGGATTTCATGGGTGATATAAGGAGGGAGGTCTTTGGCTGTGAGGTTCGCTCCGGGGCTTAGCACTTCTTGTTAATATACATCTAGAGTGGGGGAAGCGTGTTTTAAAGTTATAGTGAGATGTTGAAAAGGTCAAAGCAAGGATAGATGATAAGTTTTTATGTGCGTATTTAACTATTTTAGCTATGCATCCATTTTATTATAATCTGACGTGTAAATTAGAAAATATAAAGCTGCATCACAGCAGGAGGATACATTGTATGAATATAATTCAGTACTGCTAGGACATTGGCTACCGCTCTTTAAAGCAGGTTTGACTTTTTGTTTTAGTGCAATAGGGTTACAGAACATTGATGACTGCGTCAGTGCTGGTCATCGCAGCCTGTTGGGTCATCACTGTGGACATTGACTTTCACGTCAGCCTGATAGTTTCTGCCACACTAACATATTATATCTGGAGCAATCAGGACAACTTGTCTGGGAAGCACGCATATAAAAGGTGTAGAGCAGACTCCATTGTTTCTATACTGCATGGATAGCCAGAAACAAAGAACTGCTGTCACTACAGAGACAAGTGTTCAAAAACAGCTAGTAAATTTGTGTTTCACTGGTATTGTATGCATTCTCTTGTATGTAGTATGTAGTCTTTCTTTTTAAAATGTCAACAATAAAATGTTCAAAGGACAAAATATGTGTTCTGAATATTTATAGCTAGTATGAACAAAACATCTTGGCGAAAACTTTAAAATTAACCTATTTGCCTATTTGCTCATTATTCACTGCAATACCAGCATTTGACAACTACAAATCATTACACATTTTATGGGTGTATTTTGGCTCTTGGCAGAGCTTGTTTGGGGAAAAACTTGTGTTGGAAAAAATTATGGCCTTGCCTGAGAACTGATAAAGTCCTCAGTGTGTTCCATTTTGCAACATTTCACTGAACCCGCAGTCTTTGCCTGACCTTCACTGGAGTTCTTTAGCTGCCCCAAAGAAACAAAACCCAAGAACAGAGAAGGTGAATCTGTGTCTCTGATGTCAAAGTCTTGTGCTTTGTACTCCCACCATGCAGTCCATTCTCTAGGACTAGCGCATACTAAATAAATATTTTTTGCAGAAATTGTGGTGTCTTAAACAAGTAAACTTTCCTTTTTCTTTTTTTCATGAATACAAAAAAGGTTTTGCACAATCCACAAGAGCCTAGCACAAGCACAAACAAAGAGACCTAACATCTGTCCCAGTTTTTCCAGAATTTATCCACGATTTCCTTTTGAAGTTGAAGAGCAGAGCAAATAGAATGACCCCTAGAATGTATTTTGAACTACAGAAAGAGCAGACTGTCTACTAAAAGAAGTGTCAGTGGTTCAGTCTCCAGCTCCTCCAGTCCACATGTCAGTGTCCTTCAGCAAGATATTCCTCCCCAAATTGCTTATGAGTCTGAGTGTGTGTATGATACATGAAAATGCTGGAAATGCATTGAACACAGCTTGCAGTGTAGAGCTCAGTAAGAGTACAGAAGTGCTATATAATTATCCGTCCATTTACCATCGTCTCTTGGGGGGCAGGGTGGTGCAGTGGTTAGCACTGTTGCCTCACAGCAAGAAGATTCCTTGTTTGAACCAGCTGACCATTTGGGGCCTTTCTCTGTGCAGTTTGCATGTTCTTCCTGTGTCTGCATGGGGTTTTCAGAGTAACCTAGCTTCCACCTAGACATGCATGTTAGGTTAATTAATGATTCTAAACTGGCCGTAGTTGTGAATATGAGCATGATGAATGTTCCTCCGTGTCACCCCTGTGACAAACCAGTGGCCTGTCTAGGTCCCCTGGGATCCATGCACCTCTCATGATAGGCAACAATGAACACCTTGGACTCTTTCTAATTCATCAGTCTTGTCAAATTGGAAGAATAAACATTTTTCCCATCTTTAACATGCTCTAGTCTGAATATAAGCCAAACTAAACTAACTGCATTGCAATTTTGAATGCTGATACTGGCAGCAGTGACAGTAGTTTTAGTCCCTTTCCCGGGTTTTAAATCCTGGCAGCCGAGGGGACATTTTTGAGCCACTATGATTATTGTGACTTGAGGTGTTCAACTTTAACAGATTAAAATAGATGGCTCTATTTTTACCAATAGAACACTGACTCAGTACAACAATGGGCAATACAGGATTTAGCTGAGTGAAACTTACCAATATAACATTGCAAAAACATTTGAATCATTACTCAAAAACACAGAATGAAAGAAATATCTGCAGCATGTGGTTCAAAGGATTTTTTTTCTCTCTTTAAAATATTTGTGTCTTCCCATCAAATCATCCAGATTGTCAAACAGATAAATCCTTGTGACCTTTAAATCCCAAATATGCAAGGAGTCTTTGTCTGTTGCAGTGTGTATTCTGAACTGACTTGGCAGGGTCAGTTGGGATCTAGGCTGATGGTGACCTGGAAGCATTAGAGCAATAGCATGCAGCTTCTTGCAAATTAATAGTGATTAAATATAACTTAGATTTAAATGTTTGAAAAAGCAAAACAGAAAATGTAGGCTGTTAAATAATCATTTAAATGGAACAAGAACAAAACAGGCTAAGATAGCATTTAAGTGACTGGCACTCAACTGTATTAACTACACAGACTACATTTAAATCAGCAAATGTCACGAATAATTTTGCTCTGATGAAAGACAAATGCATTTCTTCCATCTCACAACCCTGTGAACTGAGTCTGCTGTGGGGTTTTGGTGGCTCAGCTCTGGGCTCCACATGCTGCAATAATCCAGGGAGGGTTAGGATAAAGCCTGGCTTCGTCTCACTCTCTGCCTCCTCCCAGATCAGATGAGATTAGGAAAGAGCTAAGGAGCTCTGGGGAAAGGCAGGGCTCAGAAACACCGAGGCTGAAGAAAGGAGGGACGCATCAAGGCAGGTGGGCACTCCCGCAAGAGGTGAAAGCTGGAAAGCAGAGGCAAATACACTCAGGACAGATGGGTTTTTTTGGTTGGTGCACATGAAGAAAAGGTTGGTGGAAGCTATGCAAGGTGTGTGATGAAGTATGGTGCATGCAGTATAGGTCTTATTCTCTGTGTAGTTCAGTCTGTATGCTCATGTTTCTCTTTTAATCATAGATTCAACTTTGAATTGAAAAAAAACTCTCTGGGACAAACAGAAAGTCCAGTCTTTGGCTCGGTTATGTGTAACAGTAAACATTTGTAGTTGGAAAGCTAGTCATATCCTTGTTGCTGGACTCGCTCGTTGTTGATCAGCGAACCCGGGTTTTCTACGAAACTGGAATCAACAGTGATAACAAAATGCAAAATACCAAACAGAGGTGGAAAAGTAGAAATGGGAAATCAGTGTTTGTGTACCTTACAAAAACCACATTTTTATCATATCTTCAAGTGCAGAAATACATTTCTTTGTATTTTCTTCCTTCTTTTAAATGACCTGAATTTGGCAATTTCAATGCAAGTAATATATGCCCGTCTGCAGTATTTGAATGTTTTTGTTGAATTTGAACTGTTTGTGTCCCTGCTCTTACAGTAAAACATTCTTTTAAAGTCAACTCTGACTGTTGCTCTCTTTCAGCAAGTCATGCCAAGCTGATGTCGGAGTAACAATAGCTTACAGGGGAACTATGTGGTGAGGATTACCTCTTGAATTCTTAACTACCTGGAGCCCACTGATATTCTTCTTTGGCTTTTGGTGGAAGTTACTTTAACCATGGGGAGGAAGAAGATTCAAATCACTCGGATCGTTGATGAAAGGAACCGACAGGTGAGTGTCTTTTTCTTCCGCCTTCTTAAATAATTTGTTATAATTATGGGTTGTTTATTTTTTGCACAAAACTGCTGAGTAAGAAACTGGTGCTCTATTTCAACTGCAAAAAAAACAACTTCTAGCTGCAGTTTTGGAATTGTTTGGTTGGTATGTTTAGATTTCGTGATATCTCATGTGTTGATATGTGGCTGCTGAATCCTGCTAAGAGCACACTCTTAACAATGTGGGATCCACTACATTTCTCCCAGGATCCAAAGGAGCACCACAAGAAAGTAGCAATGGCATTTTAGTCAGACACTAGTTTCCAGTGAAAAGACGTACATATTACAGATGTGCAAATATTGACAGGTTCACGAACACTTAAAAAACACTGTAAAAGGATCCCTCAAAGAACCTTTTGAAGATCAGTTTTTGTTTTAAATCTAAAAAAGGTCCTAAAGGCTTCTCATAGCCATTTCACTTTTGAGAGTGTAGTGGTCACAGCTGGTGGTGAGGGCAGTAATTTAAGGTTAGCTGGGTCCGGACAGCACCCTGTCATTAGCAGGGTGGGTCAGTGTTAGGGACACACAGTGGCCTTCTCTCCTCACCGTCTCCTTACGCAGCCACATTGCTGCCCACTGGAATCCCTCTCTGTCTGTCTCCTCTATATATATCACCCCCAACAGCACAACAAATACCAGCCTGTCTGGAAGGAAGGCGCAGGCTCTGGAAATAGGGATGTGGCTGGAAAATAAATATCTGGGATGATGTTTATATTTGATGTTTGGTTGTCTTGGCCAAAGCATTTTTAGATAGACACTGCTTTAGTTGTCTGGCGTGCGCTATCACTGGAGCCTGCCGTATATTTAGGTTCTTGTACTCTATTTTGGGAAGTTGGCTTGTGTTCTTGTTTTATCTGTCAAGTGCATCAAGTGTTTTCAGCAGTTTTTCCTCTTTTAAATGTATCACGCAATCACACATTATGCACAATATACAGCAATGACATTGCTGTAGTAGAAAGATGTACCAGTGGCACACTATCTATATGTAGCCACATATTCAAAAAAAGAGGAACAGTGTAGTTTTGTTGTCTTTTTTTTTCCGAAGAAATATACTTGCAAATTCTGCTCCATAAATAATTAATATCATTTCAGACTTCTTTTAAGAGGCAACAGCTTAAAGTTAACTGACCTCGTGTGTAGAATTTTACCACTATCATTTTATCTAGTTACTGTAATGAGTTTGCAACAATTGTTCTATAAGTACTACTGTGCCAGATGTTTGTGCTTGACACAAAATACATTATAACATCCCCAACAGGAAGAAAATATAAAATGTTTAAAGAAAAGGGCATTTTTGTCTTTTTCTATTTGGCCTCCTGTACTACAAAAAAGGAAAAGCTGCAGAGCTGTCATGTATATGATAACACTCTCTGCAGTCCCCTGAGTAAAAACATTCAAGTGAGGCTGAAACTAGAGAGCAGCTGTAGGTCACCACATATTTCACCTAGTATCAGACTTCCTTTGGATTATGTAGACTATGTATTATACACTGTATGGACAAAAGTATTGGGGTCATACCTCATAATTGTTGATTTCAGGGTTTCCATTCAGTCCCATTGGCAAAGGTGTATAAATCAAGCACCTAACCATGCAGTCTGACTTTACAAACATTTGTGAAAGAATAGATTGTACTCAAGAGCTCAGTGAATTCAAGTATGTTACTGTAATAGGATGCCACCATTGTAAATAGTCAATGCATGAAATTTCTTTTCTTCTAGATATTACACAATCAACTGTAAGTGGTATTATTGCAAAGTAGAAGCATTCAGAAACAGCAGCAACTCAGCAACCTAGTGACAGACCAAATAAAGTTACAGAGCGGGGTCGCTGAGTTGTTGGGGTACACGCTGAGTTGTGTGTAAAAGTTGCCACCTCTCTGCTGACTCAATAATTACAGCATTCCAAACCTTTTCCGGCACAAAACTGTGCACCAGGAGCTCAATGGCATAGATTTCTTTTACCAAAAAGCTGCACGCAAGCTTTACATCAGCATGCAAAATGCCAAATGCACTGTTCCACGTGTAAAGTTTGATGGATGAGGGATAATGCTATGGGGTTGATTTTCTGGGGTTGGCCTTGGTCCCTTGGTTCCAGTGATGGGAAATCTTAAAGCTTACCAAGACATTTTGGACAATTTTGTGCTCCCAACTGTGTGGGAATATTTTGGGGAAGGCTCTTTTCTGTTTCAGCATGACTGCGAACCAGTGCACATACCAAGGCAAAAAGGCATGGTTTGATGAGGTTTGTGTGGAAGAACTTGACAGGCATGCGCAGAACCCTGACATCAACCCCATCCAACATTATTGTCTGACCTCACAGGTACTCTTCAGGACGAATGGGCAAAAATTCACACAGATACACTCCAAAAGCTTGTAAAAAGCCTTTCCAGAAGAGTGGAAGCCATTATAGCTGCAAAGGGGGGACCAACTCCATATTTATGCCTATGAATTTAGAACAGGACATAATAAGCTGTATTTGTAATCTGTGGGTGGCTGTGGCCTAATACTTTTGTCCATCTATATTTTGTCCAGTGACAACAAGATAGCACCAAAATGTCAGCTGTCAATGAGATAAAGAAAGTGACCTTGTTTTAACTGCTTCAGAAAGATATAGGAGATTTATACGACCTTATTAAGAGCATTTAGTCCAAAAAAAAAAATTTACCAAGGAGAGACACAAGGTTCTCAGGATATGACAGTTTTTGGACTTCCAATAAGGCTAATTTCTTGCTTTGTCACTATGCTGTGAAAGTAATGAGATACTGTATGTAACACTAGGGTATACAGAGATCTGTTTCCTCCATTCAGGAGCATGTGAAACTGGAAACTCAAAAAGGAGGGGGAGAGGATTGGATGTTTTCTGCCAAACAGGTAGTGATTTTTGATATAATTTAGTATTCCCTTCAGTGAACTGAGGCATTTGGCAGAAAACCAACTGAAAACTAAAACTAGAAAAACAGCTTTTTGTTAGTCAATTGTGAATAGTTTGTTTTTGACCGAGAATGCTAATTGATGTGCCCCGTGTCAGCGTAAATATTTGTACAATCAGGCTGTTTTGAGAGGCAGCTGTAAATCTGCCTCAAGTGATGATAATATATTTTTTTGTAATATTGAATAATCGAGAGATCCCATTTTAATTTTCGGTAGTGCCCAGCAGCTAACTGTGAAGAACTAAAATATTGTCCATAAAAAAAGAAATACACCTGGCACTCTGCATTGCTGGAAAGCTTCGAGATGTGAGTCTATGGAAGCATCTAGTTATGAGATGATATGAGTCACCATCCCAGAAGCTATGACAGAAGGAAGGCATACCCAGATAAATACAGATGATTCACTGCAGGGAGTGAGCTACACACCAAAAAAGGGATGAAAGTATGATCCATGTGTGACCTGTGGGTTATGTGTGGGATTGCAGTGAGCTGTAAGTGGTACACTCCAAACAATACGTTTTAGCTTTATGGTTTGGAGGAACATGGAGGTGTCAGCAATGACTGTTAACATTTTAGTGCAATGTAACACTTTGTGCTTAAAGGCATTTGATCTGAATTTCTGCAGAAGAGGTTTATGGACAAACACCTCTCTTACTAATAAACCTGAGCACATAGATGGTAATCACTAAGGGAGGGGAAACATTACTTTGTATCTTTCCCCACCCACCTTCTCATCCGCCTCACTCAGTCAGTAATATTCCAGTAGAAACTTATCTCCACTTTATAGCTGCATTCTGTCAGGAGTGCAGAATTTACACACAGAGATCCCCCACCCCTTCTCTCTTCCTGTGTGACACACACACATTTTAATTCTCTTCTCTTTTCTCCGAAAACTCTGAGGCTTTGTCAATGACTGCCTGTCTGTCAGGTCCTTCTGCTGCTGTGTTCACTGGCTCTTTTATCAGTTGTTTTGAAGCAGTTGTTTAAAGACCTAAATTAAACATTTATGTCAGCGCAAATTTGTGTTGTTATTGCTATTATTGCGCCACACTTTCATCTTATATCAGAAACTGCAGGGCAATGGACACTGGATTGCCTGTCCTGCAGGCATTGGATAACATCAAAGGACAGTTTTATGTACATATTATCAAATTATTGAAAATTAAATCTGTACTTGAACAAGGCCTTTTGAAAGTTTTAATGTATTTCAACACTTGGCACATTTAACTTTTGTGAGATTGTGTATCCTTGTACATAGTACTTTCTGCTGAAAAAGAACATCAGCAAATACTGATTTCTTACTTTGCATAGAGGTAAAAAATGATGTTAGATGTTATGTGCCAATAAGCCTTAATTGTATAAATAGTGAGATTTTCTTGTGTAAAAGCTCAGGACATGTGAAATAAAGAAAATAAATAGAAAAAATAAAAAATTTGCAGATGACCTGCTGGTCATTGTGACTGTATTCTCAAATGTGATTGTTTTTAATTCTTCATGTCTGCTTGTTCTTCTGTAGAAGATTTGCTTCTGAAGAACCACCAACATATATGGTTCTCATAGGTTCTTGACTTATTGTAGCCATGCTTTTCTAGGCTAATCCTTGCTTTTTGTTCTTCCAGGTGACTTTCATGAAAAGGAAGTTTGGCCTGATGAAGAAGGCCTACGAGTTGAGTGTTCTGTGCGACTGTGAAATTGCTCTGATCATCTTCAATGGCTCCAACAAGCTGTTTCAGTATGCCAGCACCGACATGGACAAAGTCCTGCTGAAGTACACGGAGTACAATGAACCTCATGAGAGCAGAACCAACTCTGACATAGTAGAGGTACGTGGTAGGAAGCTGTTGTTAGTCTGTAACTCATGTCAGTGCTTTGACCCTTTGACGCTCTGTTTGTAGAGACAACTTTTGACGGGTGATTTGTTGAAACCTGTTATGTTGGGTAATTCAGCAGCCATGAGCCCAGTATGCAAATTCGCATCACATGCTGCAGCTTCATTTGCGTTAACACTCATGAATAGGTAGTAAGGATATAATACTTGATAGGTTTTACCATTTGATTGTGCAGAAAAGTGCATTTATGTTGGGGAGGTTGCTTGTTTCCATGGACTGACTTTTAGCATCCTTTCAGAGAATTAAGGAAGGAAAAGACTGCAGCTGTGCTTTAGAAAGATCGGTTCCTAGAAAGTAACTGCAGAGGACTGCTGTTGCTTTCAGCTGTGTCTTGTTCTTTTAAAAGATGGGGAAATAGAATTTATATTTGGAAAGATGCACTGCTGTCATTTCACGGAACACATGAATGCTGACCGTGATGAAGCAAACATTGTGAAAAATGCATGCTGAGGCCAGACATAACACTTGCGATCCAGGAGAGACATGTTGCTGTTTTCCTCCATTGGTGCATTCTGCGAGGAAACTGCCCACTGGCACAGGTGGAAATTAGAATAACCTCCTTGATCAGTTAAAATAACAGAAGAATTCATGTAGGTGAGACGAGATCTGTAAGAACTCAAGCAGTAGGTTAATTTGCTGCTGATCATAATATATTACTGCAAAAAATGACCCCTTGAGGTTTTATAGTTTCAAGTGGTGAAACTATAAAACTGACTGATTTTCAGTATGGGCAGAACAGTTGTGCAGTGGTTTACCCATTTGCCTCGCAAGCAAAGGTCCCTGGTTTGATTCCAGATGGGGACACAAGCACCACTTCTCACCTTGCATGGAGGGTTGCGTCAGGAAGGGCATCTGACATAAACCCTCTGCCCTTGGCAAGAATATAAGGGAGCAGCCGAAGGCACGTCTTTAGAAGGGATAACACATACACCAAGTCTAGATTTGAATAGTTGAGGTGTGTCTCAATACATGCTGTAGTGCTACACAATTATTCATTTGGTTGCAGCAGATTATTTTTCAAAATTTAGTGGACTATTTAGTTATACTTGATGTATAGTTTGGCAGTTGCTAATTTATTTTTATTCATCTTTTTGTTATATGTTGCACCACTTCCAAGTAGGTCAGGTTGTTTGTTTGTCTGTTACCAGGAATGTGCAAAATCCACCAAGCTGAATTTCATGACACATGCATGGCCAAAGGAAGCACCCATTCTTTAAAATTGCCTGGTTGGGCACTGGCTTTGGAGAAAGTCTTCTTCAAGTGCTCTTCTAGTTGAAATAATTGTTCTACAAGTCACCCTACCCACAGTATTTCACACTGAATTGAAATAAAATGGCTTTTCAGTGAGGTGCCACAATAGAAAACATGCGTTATGTTCAGTTTAAATGATAGCTTTGTGTAAATTAGCTTACATTTTTCTACCTCTACAACGAAAGCAATGATCAATTTAGGCAGTAACGGGGAGTATTCATTTGCTGTGTGGTAATGTTCATCATTAATGTGTGTGGTGCAATATTAATGTTTTTCTACCACAGTTTACCAACAGTGCTAATTTTAGCGATTGTAGAAACTGTTAAAAAAAAGTAAAACAGTTCATTTTATTGTCTTGATCTGCCATGATTGTTTTTTAGTGGATGAAAAAATGTGTAACAGCACAGCAAATGCCTTGTCAGACTTTTTCAGTGCTAATGAATAAGGAAACAAAAGTAGTCCCCTAAAAAAGACCTCTAAGAGTGTTTTCAGTGATAACACCCAGCCAATCACTCTTTCTGTTGGGTCCCACAGCGTCATCAGCTTGGTGATGCTGAGAGTGCTGTGCCATGGTCCCTGAGCAGCGCTGTCATGTTTTTCATGGCATGTACTCATAGCCACTGCCATTAAAAATGAATGGTCATTGTGACTCACGGTCTAACTGTTTATGTAAGCTTCTAATGCGTGTTTGTCTCTCTGGAAGCCTGAAATTACCACCTCCACACGCTCTCACACGCTCAGTATTGTTTCCATCATTTCAGAGGACATTATATCGACTGATATTAAATTTCCCATGGCCTTAAGCTAATTCTTACCATAACCACTATCCACGTCTTCCAGTGGTTCTCAAACTGTTCGGGCCCACTGGTGGAGCACAGAGCTGCTGCAGGCAGAGCGCAGACAGGTGAAAAGTGTGAAGTGAAACTGAGCTGAATAAATATGATTTTTTATTGTCCATTTATTTAAGTGAAAGTCAGTGTGGATTCTTTATTATGATGTGCTGGGCATTTCTTCTCCACCCACCTCTTTTCACTCCCCATGCATTTATTTGCTACTGCTGCATGACATTAAATGTTGTCTTCTCTCTCCCATAGTCTGTGTCTCTTTTTGCTCTCCTTTCTCATTTCTCTCTCCCCTCACTCACAACCGGTTGAGGCACATGGCTGCCCCTCCCTAAACCTGGTTCTGCCGGAGGTCTCTTCCTGTTAAAAGGGAGTTCTTCCTTCCCACAGTCGCCAATTGCGTGCTCATAGGGGATCGTCTGATTGTTGGGGTTTTCTCTTTAACACTGTAGGATCTTTGCAAA
>VUQH01088379.1:10126-24310 GCA_015106775.1 Etroplus canarensis | reverse complement strand
TAGAGGCAGCAACCAAGGAAGATAGTGTGTGTCTGTGAACACCCGTGTGCACACCTGTGTGCACACCTGTGTGCGTGAGCGTGCTTGTATTCAGAAGGTTTCTCCATGTAACTATCTAATAGTAGGTGTGGGGAGCCATAGCCCCGCCCCCCAGGACATGAAGCAGGCATGAAGGAGATTCAGGCCCCAGATACCCAGAGGCCCCCCAGAGCACGAGAGCCCAAGGAGGACCACCAAAGGGGCAGCCGCACCACCCTGGAAAAGAGCTGAGGAGAGCCCCAGATGGGGGGGTCACCCAGCAGCGTCGCCACAGGGGGCCGTGGCGATGTGCCAGCAGGCTCTGCCGGCAGTCGGCCACACCAGAGCGGACCAAGCCCACGGGCCCAGAGACCTGAGATCCCAGGGCCCCCCACCCCCCGGAAGGGGCCCGACTGAGCCACGGGCGCCAGGCCCCGCCTAGCAGCCGCCGGGAGTGAGCCAGTACATACCCGAGCACCCACCAATGCACCAACATCAGCCACTGGCAGGGAGTGTGGTGGGGGGAGATAGACCCCCTCACCTGAGGGGGCCTGAGGTGTTCCCAGAGAGAACACCTCAGGCCCCCTCTCTGGCAACTGACATTTCACGGTGCACGAGCTCACGAATGCGCGGCAGCACTGAGCTCGGCAAATTCCTTAAAAAGCGTGAAATCTCCAATATATTTTGGTTTTATCATTAGTTTTCTAATAAACATCATGTATCACATGATCATTTAAACTATATACTACTGGAAAAGAGACTTTTTGTGATTTTTGGCAAAATTGTCTCATTTCCCCTTTAGGCTAATACCACCATGCTTGGTTTGCACTGTGTGAATGTATCACACAGATACCTGCAAATAAGTCACTACCCAGTCTGTACTCAAACCCAATTTGTTTTACAGATGTGCAAAAATGTGTGTGCTTCCTGTTACTGCTGCAGTTTAAAAAGTCAATTTCTTGCCAGCATCGAATTAAAATTACCGAACTATTTTTTACCTTTGTTGTAAAGAAGTGCACATTTTATATTTGTTATCTTCTTTCATCTGATTGCTAAGGATGAATCCTTCAACACTCATCAATTCTTTTGTTGTGGCTCATCAATTCAATTTGTGGTTTTGAGTGTTTTTTTTCCTTGAATGCAAAAATTTGCAAAGGAAAAGTTGCACTTCATTTCATTAGTTTCAGCTTTTCATGAACAAGTACGGAAATGTAGTTTCTACAGTTAACTCATGAAACTAATCCAATTTTTCTCATCAATATTTTTGTTCATAGATCATAAAATCAGGCCCGAGACGAGGCCCAAGAGCACCGGCAACATTTTTTCTGCTTTTGTTCTGACTCCCGGGACAAACACTTGTAAAATACTGTGAGTGTGAAGGCTGTACAGATTGCATTTTTTACATATGTATGTACACAGATAAGAAGGAACCAGCCCAAGTACAACCTGAATTCCAGAAAAGTTGGGACATTCTTTAAATTAGAACAAAATGAAAACTAAAACACTTTCAAATCACGAGTCGATATTTTATTCACAACAGAACATAGATAACATAACAAATGTTCAAACTGGGAAATTGTACAACTTTATCCACTAAATAAGCTCATTTCAAATTTGATGCCTGCTACAGGTCCCAAAAAAGTTGGCACGGGGGCAGCAAATAGCTGAAAAAGCGAGAAAGTTCAAAAAGATTCAGCTGGGAGAACATCTAGCAAGTAGTTAAGTTAATTGATATCGGGTCTGTAACATGATTAGCTATGAAAAGAATGTCTTAAAAAGGCAGAGTAAAGATGGGCAGAGGCTCTCCAATCTGTAAAAGAGTGCATGAAAAGATTGTGGAATACTTCAAAAACAGTGTTCATCAACATCAAATTGCAAAGGCTGTGCAACTCTCATCATCTACTGTGCATAACATCATCAAAAGATTCAGAGCAACTGGAGATGGCTCTGTGCGTAAGGGACAAAGCCGAAGACCTTTTAGGAACAAGGGCCCGAAGACCATGGGAAGACCTCAGATGACACTGCATCATTCATTGGCATGATTGTGTCACTGACATTTTTAAATGGGCCCAGAAATACTTCCAGAAACCACTGTCAGTTCATACAATCCGCCATGCCATCTGCAGATGCCAACTAAAGCTCTATCATGCAATAAGGAAGCCATATTTGAACATGGTCCAGAAGCGCTGTTGTGTCCTGTGTGAAATGGACTGTTTCAAAGTGGGAAAGTGTTCTATGGTCAGATGAGTCCAAATTTGACATTCTTGTTGATAATCACGGACACCGTGTCCTCCAGGCTAAAGATGAGGGAGACCTTCCAATGTGTTATCAGCGTCCAGTTCAAAAGCCAGCATCTCTGAGGGTTTGGGGGTGCATAAGTGCATATGGTATGGGCAGCTTGCATGTTTTGGAAGGAACTATGAATGCTGAAAGGTATATAAAGGTTTTAGAGCAACTGGACGCCTCTACTCCTATGTCTTCTCTGACCCCAACCATATGGGTGGTAGTACCATGCCCTACCCAAGCTGGATGGGAGCTGACCACGCTGATGACCTGCAGTACATGTTCGGAAAGCCTTTCTCCACACCACTTGGATATTGGCCAAGCCATCGCCGTGTCTCTGGCTACATGATCTCCTCTCCTTTTGGACCAACTTTGCCAAAACTGGGTATAATTCTGCAGACACAAAAGATAGGAGTATAATGGAAATCAAACAAACTTGGATCAGGTGTTGAAATCTAAATTTAATTGCATTATTATGTTTTCCATATCCACAGAGATCCCAACACTGGAGGTTCAAGCATGCCTGCTACGAATAATACCTGAACATCTATTCTGATATGGACAAGAACTATGTGAAGCAGCAGATGAGGCTACGTTTTGTGCATTTCTGGACCATTATCCTCCCAAACCTTCCCACAGTTGCCTCAGAATAAGGAGCGTGTGCTGTCACCTATGCATGTGTGAGGACATTGAGATCTGAAGTATTACATCAACACTGGTTCATGAAAAATAAATCGATATCATAGAAAAATGCTGCTTTCTTTGTTTTATTTGATCTTGTGTTTGAATTTACAATATATCTGTCTAGAACTCTAAATATAGGATCTCAGTTGATGCACTTACCAGAATTTGAGGTTATTATTTTGGCTGTTTAATTTACAAAATATTGACAATTATGCAGAAGTATGTGTTAACTTAGTAATGCAAAACAAAATCAGAGCAAATATAAGAAATGAATGATGTTGATGTAGCCAAATTTATTAGCTTTCCATTTATATTCCTTTGTCATTTTGCTTCCAGTCCCTTTGTGTTAGTTAGGAAACAATTAGTCTTATTTTAATAAGATTAGGTGCACAATCAACACTGTATAGAACAATTTGCTTGTGAATGGCTTCTGTCAAGGCTCTACAAAACAACGAAAAAACAACAAAAAAAACAAACAAACAAGGCATCAAAAAACAAGAAAAAATAAAAAGGGATAGATTTAATTAACCCAGAACAATGAATTGAGACAGTCAAGAGGATAATGTAAAGACTGTGCCTCTTCATCATACTTAGCCCAGCTGTCAGGTAATAAAGCCAGCCGTCAGCTAACATGACCATGTTCTATTTTTTTAAATAACATTTTAATTCAAGTTCAAGTTCTTTTAATGTTTGAGCAGGACACAAGGTCAAACTCAAGCATATTCCAGTTAACTTCAGTGCCATCCCACACCATCTAATACCCAGTCGACGAGATATATTTTATAGTGCATGCCATTGAAGCACTTTTAGCCTGCCCAGAGTTGCTGTGAATCTGCAAGCTACTTTGTAACCCACCTTCAACCCAGCCCCTCCTTTCATACTGTATCTGACTTAATTAATGCCAAATCTGTTGGGGCTGGGATCTTGCTGCAGCTCTCCCTGCCTCTGGCTTTTTGTGAGGGAGTGAAATTTCAATTGGGTAATTTTTAAAAATTTTACTTAAGTAAAGGGTAAGTATCTTAATAATGTAAATTTTCTTAAGCTAAAAAAACCATGGAGTACAAAGTATAACATTTGCCTCCAAAATATAGTCGAAAATGGAAGCAGAAATGAGCATAACATAGCATAACCTTAAACACAGTACAATCATATGTAACAAAGAAGTAAGATATGATAAAAAGATTATATAGACTAGGCTATTGCAACTGGATGCAAATGACTTGACGTAAATACAGAAGACCTAGTTCTTTATGGAGCTTGTGTGTGAATGAAGATATGGAAACAGAATTTGATTTTAAATAAATGTATTAAATAATAAATAAGGGTAGGGGAAGCAGGAGTTGAGAAATAAACCAACTGGGTGGTTGCTGACCAACCCAGTTAATTAGTACTTTAGTTCCAGCCCAGCTCTTCACGAGTTCAGTTTTTAGATAGTCTTTAGTTAAGTCCTTGAAGGGGGAAAAATGTATATAATCCAAAAAGGGAAAATCAAAGTGTCCTTTTCCAGGGAAGGAAAAAGAGAACAAAAATAATTTTTAAAAACTGGTCCTACCAGCTCGCCATCAATTCAGGGAGAATTTTTTGTGTGTGTGTGTGTGTGTTTTGGCTGCTCCCTTGTATTCTCCACCAAGGGGTCGCCACAGCGGATTAATCCGCATTAGTAATTTGGCAGAGGTTTTACGCCGGATCCCCTTCCTGACGCAATCCTTCATGGTGAGAGGAGCTTGTGTCCCCACCTAGAATGGAACCAGGATTCTTTCGCTTCAAAGGGGAATTCAGGGAGAAAATCCAATACCAAAAAAACCTGACCTATAAACAAGATTAAATAGGTACAATTAATATTCTTATAGTTCATAAGTTACCGGTAACACTCAAAATATCATTTCACATAAGCATCTTCACATCTCAGAGTCAATAAAGAATTCAATAATCAATACATTAAATCAAATAGTTGTACAACTTCAAGTTTCAGTTCCTTATACAAACAACACCAGAGCGCATTGGCATTTAGTTACAATCAAGATGTTAATACCATAGGTATTTGAATGGTAATGCGTTACATTAACATTACAATAACACACAAAATAAACTAAATAGTCATTTGACACCTAAGCCGAATTGAAGCTAAGGCTTTTATAAAGCAAACATATCTGATTTTGAGGTTGTTTGTACATGTAACTGTGTTTTATTTCAACAACCTTTAACAAATTAGTTTTTCCGTAAGGGAGTCTTGCACCGAAATCGCGGCAAAAACACAGCGATCAAAACATAATTAAACGGACATTTACAAAAGGCGAAACTACTTTTAACCCACCAAGGATCGGGAGAGTTAGGCATTACAAGACTCACCGTTGTGTTTTAGTCATTTAAACGTAGTTTTTGCCGAGTTATGAGCCGCAAAACCAACACTTTGAACAGCCGTGCACAGCCAACAGGAAGCAGGGGCAGGAAGTGACAGGGATGACCCTGATATTTATCATTCCATTGTTTAGTCTGAAAAATGATTTAGGTCACGTTGGTTACACATATCAAACTTGAACTTCAGTAAAGCACTGAAGTAAATATAATAAGTTGCATTTTTACTGCTCCTAACATGTTTTCATCCAATGGTTTTGGCTTTCTAATACAAATATAACACTAGTTCAAATGGCAGTGCCACCCCATGCAACCCCTCCACCCCCTCTGGAAACGCCCCTGTGCAGAATTTATTTCAGTCACTCAATCAATAATTATTTGTATAGCACTTTTGAGCAATCCATCTATCTATCTATCTATCTATCTATCGATCTATCTATCTTTTTCTTCTTTCGGTTGCTCCCGTTAGGGGGCTGAGAACAATGACTTTAGTTCTTTCTGTGCTCATGAGTAGAAAATGAGAGCTCATCCAGGCATGTAGGTCATCAAGGGAAGTCTGCAGTTTCACTAACTGATTGGTTTCATTAGGCTTCATAGACAAATAAAACTGGGTGTCATCGGCATAACAATGAAAATGTACAGCTTGTTTTCTAATAATGCTGCCCAGAGGAAGCATGTACAGAATGAACAAAATAGGTCCAAGTCTAGAATGTTGTGGAACACCATAACAGACTCTGGCAAGTGTAGAGGACTTATTATTTACATATACATACTGAAATCTATCAGATAAATATGACTTAAACCAGTCCAAAGCAGCATTCTTGATCCCATATGTTCCAGTCTTTGGGATACGACTTTGTGGTCAATGGTTTTGAATGTAGCACTTAAATCTAACAGGACCCATGCAGAGACAGAACCATCTGAATTGTTTGACCTGCTGTGTGGTATAGGCCACCCAAGAAGCTTGTGCTTTGGTTTGTTAAGTGAAATTCTAGCATTTTTTGCTCATTTGCAGGATTTGCATATCTGTGCACTGGACATATACAGTTTATATATAAAGATTGTTAACCAAGCTTACAAGAACAGTCAGAACAGTCCAAAACTAGTGGGTGATGTCATGGCAGCTACATCCTTTGTTTATTTACAGCCTTTGAGTGATTCTGAATTTCATACTTGCCAGATTATTATCATCATTAACTGACTTATAGTCCTGAAAAAAAGTATCAAAAATGTATCAGATCAAGTTTCTTCCCACTCAGTGAAATATTGGTGACCACAAGTTTCTAAATACCAGCTGGAATGCTATATTCTGAAATAGCAAATTCAAAGTCACATAAGTCATTGGTAGGAACTGTTTTCAGTACCTACCAATGACTTATGTAAAACCCAAAAACACACAGCCAAACACAAACTTTATATAAAAGAATAATGAGAATTGATTTATTTCTTGCATTAAGCTATTTATCTGCTGCCAGCTGTTATGCTGTTATGATGTTATTATACTTATTTACCTATGCAGACCATTTACCAATATATTCTGACAACAGGAGTGGCACACTGGCATTCAGTATCATTCTCACTTATCACTTATCCTTTTCCTGGCTATTTTTGCTGTTTTTTTAAAAAACTGTGCTTACTTTTCTAAACTGGGAATCAGTATACCTGTTTCCACGAGGCAGCAGGACTTCCAGTTGTACATAGAGATGTGACTTCAGTATGTGTACATTTCAGGTATATGCTCTGTGTTTGACAACAGCATTTTAACTAACATTTGATGACACAAAAACATTCTTATTACAAGAGTTTTGTAAAATGTTTTGCTACTTTAAATGTACAGTTATCTTACTTTTGGCAGTTTGATCATTTTAATGTAAAAAAAAAAATCAGAATTTTGTTCTTATAATAGGAAGCTGGAGGTGGAAATTGTAATTAACGGAGTAGTTGGTAGCTACAAATCTTCTTCACAGAACCTTCATTTGCATTAAATTACGGTACTTGGCAGATGACACATCACACCTGGCTGTTTCCCATAACGTGTCAGAAGTTTAGAGATTAAACTATTACTATTTTTAATCCCAACAAGGCAGTAGGGCTGTAGAGGTTGTATAATGTATTACATTCTTGCAGGGGTCCTCCTGTATATAAACACCTGGGAAAGCACTGGCTGATTTCTGACAACCATGGATGATCTAAAGATTTTGTTAGCCTTCATCTTGTCTCTGGGAACTGCCTCAGCTGTGTCTGTAAGTCTGTAAGATTATTGTTAGAATTCAAAATTTGGGCAGAGCTATGAATGCGCTCTGAATCTGAATTGTGAGCACTGAGACTGCAGTTAATCAGCTGGAAATTTTACAGCTGCTTCAGTGTTTTAACCATGTTGCATTAGCTGCCACTTTGCAAAGGCACAGTCAATGTGAAGATCCACAAATTGCAAAGTGTTTATTTTTGCATTTGATTCAGTAGTTTGATTACAAAACAACAGGCAGAAATAAGACAAAGCAGAAGACATTTTTAAAGCTTCATTTACAAAACAATGGATAGGAATGTGGGAAGAAGCAGTAAGGGAAAAAGCATGATGGAAATGGACTGAGGCAGATTCAAACCCAGGCCCCCCTGGAGGGGACTGCAACCTTCAGTTTATAGGACACTGGCTCGGCCAGTCGAGGGTTAGTTAGTATAATCACACATCGTGAACTTTAATATTCTGGTCTATGATAAACTAAAACAAATAATTTCAGAGCAGAATCAAAGTCAAACCCAGACTGTCATCAAAAGTTTTTTTTTCAGTGCTTTCAGAAGTATTTGTAATTTCACTGCACTAAAAGCTTAAAAGGCATACAAAAAGAGATGCACTTCTGTTGTCAGGGTTAAATAATAGAACAATGCTGACATACATTTTACATTTTGCTTCTTCAAAAGATGTTTTTAAAAGCTGTTTTTGAGTATTAGGAGTGTTCATGGTTTTGTTGATATTGTTTCCTTTCATATGTTTTGGAGGGTAGAGTAGCTTAAAGTGAGAATAATATAGGCTGGGCATCATGCAAGCACTAAATATTGATAGATTGTTTTTAAAATCAGACATTTCAAATTGTAGGAGTAGGCATGGTGACAATGGCTGCACTCAATTTACTGGAGGTCCTACTGCTGTGCATGCATGTTCACTATAATGGGACATTATAACAGAGCTGTGCTATTACTGACTCCAGTTTAAACCTCTATCTTAAACAAGTTCCATTAAAAAAAATGTCTGCATTTTTATGAGTCTTTCTAATGCTCACCCTACACAATATGCAATATACACTATATATGGACAGAAGTGTTTGGCCACACCAAAAAATGTGTTCCAGGAGCTTCATGGTTTCCATGGCTGAGTCTGAGTTTGGTGAATGCCAGGAGAACTTTACCTGCCTGACTGCATTGTACCAGCTGTAAAGCTTGGTGGAGGAGGGATAATGCTGTAGGGTTGGTTTTCAAGGGGTTGGCCTGGGCCCCTTAGTTCCAGTGCAGAGAAATCTTAATGCTTGAGCTTACCTACAACTCTCTGTGGGTGCCCTGGCTGACATTTCCTGAACTCCAGCGTTGAGCGGGCTTCTTTCTGCATGGCAGCCTTCTACCACAAGATTGAGTCAGTGCAGCTTTTACCTGCAAACTTTCTTACCCTCCCACACAGAATGTACCGCGACGTTCTCTTTCTAGGGTGTTGTAGTATAGTTTTGTTGCAAGCCACTTGGAAAGTTCTATGCATTTAACTCTATATTAATGCCTACAGATTTATAATTGGATGCCAATAAATCTCCTGTAGCTGTAAAGTGTGGGTGGTCCATCTCGTCTGTCCATACTGTGTATTGTAACATGCTTTGTAAAATGTCATAGTCTTGTGTAATATTTGCTAACTTAACAGCTTATATCACTGTTTTGCTGTTACTGAAGGTTATTTGTTCACTGTATTTCCAGCTGGGTGTGGTGCAGACAGAGGGAGGCAGCGTTCAGGGAGAAAATATCCCCCTCGGTCCTTTCCGCTCAGTGGATGTTTTCAAAGGAATTCCTTTTGCTGACAAACCTGGATCCTTTGAGAAACCCAGACCTCACCCTGGCTGGGATGGTGCGTTCAAATTTGATGTGACCAAACAAAGCTAACAATTTAATTTATTTAAAATAATTTATTTACAGAGTATAAATCTCCCTTAAAATCGTCCTGGCTTTCATTTTTAGGTATACTGACTGCAACAAAGTATGCCAGAAGATGTCTCCAGATCAACATGCTCCAGCCATCATCAACCTTTGGTAGTGAAGACTGCCTTTACCTCAACATCTGGGTTCCTCATGGCGAACATGGTGCCTTTTTCTTCTTCCCATATAGTAATGTTAGAGATAATGAGTGTGGTCCTCTGTAAAATAAAACATGCATCTTTTTGTTCTCCCAAAGTGTCATCAAACCTCCCAGTCATGATTTGGTTTTATGGAGGTGGTTTCGTGTTCGGTGGTTCCATGGGGCTCAATTTTTTCAACAACTACCTGTACAGCGGTCAGGAAATAGCTGACAGGGGTGATGTTATTGTGGTGTCCGTGGGATATCGTGTGGGAACGCTGGGGTTCCTCAGTACAGGGGACTCTAGCTTACCTGGTAAGCACACTTAAAGGAAACCCTGTTCATTTTACAGTTCTCTCATTTTCCATTCATCTCGATAAGTTGAACCTTTAAAACTGTCCAGGAGTTTTTTGAGTCAAAATTTGGCATTATTAATATAGGAAACTATGGTCTGTGGGACCAGCATGCTGCCATTGCCTGGGTGCACAGGAACATTCGCTCATTTGGAGGAGATCCAGATAACATCACCCTCTTTGGAGAGTCTGCAGGGGGAGCTAGTGTCAGCTACCAGGTGAGAGGCTTTAGAAAAAAGCATGGTGCCATTTTCTACAACGATCCATAGGCCTCCACATTGCAAATGATTACTTTGGTAATTAAAATGTCTGTAGAAATTATTGCAATTTATGAAGACATGTTTATTTTTTCATTTATTTTAATCTTCATTCTCTGCCTTTTGAATTTATATGTGTTTATACATAACTGAGCATCTCTAACACAATGCAGTTTCCCCCCAGGGATTAATAAAGTATTCTGAAGGGATCTATAGTGATCTATCAAAATGGTATATTTAGCTGTTGCCTGGTTGATGTGTGTCATAGTTGCTAAGGCAGCCCCCAAAAAAGTACTCCTTACAAAGCTTACCTGCATCACCACAAACACTTATACTAATAGTTTTAAGTCATTGGTTTAAAGTCTCAAAACTGCTGCTTCCTGATTGTTTTCCAGATACTTAAGTGAGGCAAAATGGTAGGTAATAATTTGAATACTGTATGTATGTGTTCCCCCACAGACTCTCAGTCCACACAATAAAGGCTTGATCAAGAGAGCCATCTCCCAGAGCGGTGTTGCCCTCTGCCCCTGGGCTTTTAACACAAACCCACGTAAGCTTGCAGTGGAGGTAAGTTATTGTCAGATATGGAGCCTATCATCAAATCCTGGTGCTTTTGGATGGCTTCCTCAGGAACTGAAGACAATTTTAATTCCATTCATAAATACAAAATAGGTGCTTTATTTTGTTTAGAAATGTCTATATCAGTGACATCCAGTCACCCAACTGTACTGCCCTTCTGCTTTATATTTTTGTGTTTCTTTGATAGCTGTTTTGGTTTTCCACAACTTATGAGCAGCTTTTTTAGACAAATCAGGCTGCTGACACTGAAAAAAATGGTAAAAACACTGTATTTTCCTGCTCAACACCAAACAGAACAGGGATGTAGATTAGCTGCTTAATGTGGAGAATTTGCCAGTGTGATAGCAGCTAAAACAAGAGTGAATATTGGACTTACATTCACCAGGTGGGTACACACATGACTGTGAATAAATGGCAATTTTGTCTTGTGAAGTAAAAGTATGTGTGTTCAGGTTGCTGAGAAGGTGGGCTGCCCAACTGATGACGGCATGGTGGCCTGTTTGAAATCAACTGATGCTGAGACTCTTACCATGGCTGCTCCCCTCCCCATACAAAGCTCCCCAGACCGTGAGGATTAGTTATTTGGAATGTAACTTAATATAAGAAGCTGAAGCAACCTTACTGAAAAAGTATTAAGAGCAAAGGGGATAAAGGTGGTTGAAATAAATACTGTGAAACATAAAATGAGCCACATGATATGCTGCTTCATCCAGATCCTGGAATTCTCAACCCGGTTCTGTCTCCTGTGGTGGATGGAGACTTCCTGCCTGATCAACCTGACAACTTGTTCCACAATGCTGCTGAAATAGACTACCTTGCAGGCGTTAATGACATGGATGGACGGATATTCACTGCAAGGGACATTCCTTCCCTTTTTGACAAAACTGCAGAGACTCCAGTGTAAGGAAATATTTGTTGTTAGAGGATTTTGTTTTGTGTGCTTGTAAATGTTGGGAATTGAAGTTATTTGGGTTGTGTTCTCTGCAGAGAAGATATAAAGAGGCTCCTTGCTGCATTTACTAAAGAGAAAGGGCAAGCTGGTTTCGATATTGCCTTTGCTGAATACTCGTCCAAATGGGAGTCTACACCCAGCCAGGAGACCGTCAAGAGAACTGCTGTAGCAATTGGAACAGACTACATCTTCTTGGTTCCTATAGAGGCTACTGTTTATCTGCATGCTGCTAATGCAAAGTGAGAATAACAGACTGATTATCTTTAGTTGCTATTTGAGCTGATTCTGACTTCTAAAGTAAGAAAATATTTAAAGTTCAGTAGTATTTCTGCATAAAGCAACTTAATACTCAGTAAGAAAATCCTACTTTAGATTTATTTTGTTGCGACACTTTAGGGCAAAATTGAAGGCACAATCTGGTTGCTGACAGTAAAGTAAGACAGACTGAACACCCTCTGATGATCTCCGACAGGTCTGGTCACACTTACTTCTACATGCTGTCTGAGCCCAGTTTATTGGCTGGACCGGGCAAACCCTACGATGACTGGGTAGGAGCTGACCATGCTGATGACCTCCAGTATGTGTTCGGGAAGCCCTTCACCACACCAAGTGCTTATGGGGACAGACACAGAAACCTGTCTGGCTACATGATTGCCTACTGGACTAACTTTGCTAGAACTGGGTAAAATATACAGTGCAAATATTTTCAGAGGTGTTACAAATGTTTACTACGAAGTTACTGGATGCCTTTCTTCCTTTAATGTATTCACAGAGACCCCAACAAAGGAATCCTGAACGTCCCTGTGACCTGGCCTGAATTTACCGCCAGTGGACACCACTTCCTGGACATCAATGGGGGAATGAATGAAAGCTCCACTGGAAAGGAAATGAGACTTTCCTTTGTTCGCCTCTGGGCGAGCACCCTTCCCAGCCTCCCATCGTATGGCGCCACAGATGCTCAATGATGAGTTTTTGCTTTAAATATGACCCCAATTAAACAAATAAAATGCTTTTCGTGCAGCTCTCTTTAAATCATCTGCAGTTTGGTTCAAGAAAGAATCAGACGTTAGAATCAGCATCACAACATGTATGTTGATAGAAATTCACAGATTACATTGTATGTTTGAAAAAGCAAGCAGCATCAGGATAATAGCTCTCTATGATAAAAGGAAAATGAAAATGTCTTCCTATTTGATGTTCTGCAAGTTTAAGCCAAGAGTGTCTGGCATGAACATTGAAGCTTGCTGACAGAAGGCCACAAGAGGGCGTCTGCAGCATATGAGTTTGGTCTATTCAGGATACAGGTGCATTATAGAGCTTTGTTAATGTAACATCAGTCTTTGCATTTAGATCACATTATGTTCAATAAATAATTAAAGTTGAAAAAAAAACTATTATAAGGCGCATATAGAGCTGAGGGGCTTCATCTTATACAATACAGCTTTTCTTTGCCTTGTATCCTGTAGTGATGAAAAATGAGAATGCTCTCATCTGCTTTGTCTTGCAAACTTTTTGCTTGCATTTCACTGTGGCTCACTGCACACTGTGTATGGTCAGAGGGTTGTGGGCATGCATGGGCTTCGGTGTGCTGACCCCATGTGAATGGGATATTAAAGCATGGTGTTCACCCAGTTCTGCTGCAGCAGTTTGAGGAAGACCCACTTCTACAACACAAAGCCAACTGCACCAGGAGCTGTCCATCCCAGGTCTGTGCTTATGCACACCGGGTCAGCCCCGGGTGTGGCTTTAAAGCCACACCCGGCGCTCTCCAAAGCGCCCGGTGCTCATTGTAGACCAACCCTGATGGTGTGCAAGTGAGAAAGCCAGACATGTCCAACGCGAAGGCTGCTGCTGCTATCATTGGGCTGGGAGTGGGCGCACTGCTTGTTACACACGCTGGAGACCCGCTGGACTCAGTGGGAGGCTGGTATCCGATATGGAGCGAAATGGGGTTGCGCGGTGCCCCAGCCCGGGCCGCCGTATGCTTTGTCGCAGGGGTTTTTCTCCTCGCTACGGGCTGGCTGTACCGGCTGCTCTGCAGTCCCCTGGAGCTGCTCAGATCGCCCGAGGAGGTGGGATATGCGGACGGGGACGGTCGCACCAAAGCGCAGGTGGCAAACGACGTGCGGCGCAGGAGGAAAGTCGGGGACCTGCCACCGGTGTACCCAAACGGCTGGTACAGAGTGCTGGACTCAAACATGCTGGAGAGGGGCGAGGTCAAAAACGTCTCTATTCTAGGTATGATCAATAGTGGTGGAAGTGTCACGTCTTTTTAAACACTGAATAAGTCAAGAAACCGCATATATATATATATATATATATATATATATATATATATATATCTCAATATGTGTATAAAAAAGAAAAAAGTTTGGGGCATATTGAATAGGGGTA
>VUQH01088379.1:0-10106 GCA_015106775.1 Etroplus canarensis | reverse complement strand
GTAGTAGTAGTAGTAGTAGTAGCTCCATAGTAACTTTGGACTTTGGTAACTTAGTAGGCCTAGACACTGATGCCATTCATGACTGTTAAAGTTTAACTTAAAGTTTGACTGAATGATTAGACTGAGATTTATTCGTAGGTTTATGTAGTTATTTTTAAAAGTCTGTTCAAGTCCTGTGAAAACTAAGCATAACCCAGGATTCAATAGTTTGTAGAACTACTTTTAGCAGCAATGACTTGTAATCATTTTCTGTATGAATTTATCAGTCCCCCATTTCATTGTGGAGGAATTTTAGCTCCCTCTTCTTTACATTGTTGCTTCAGTTCACCGAGGGTTGCCGTTCGTTCATCCGCAGCTCTCTGAGATGCTGTGGTGGGACCTTATTCCACCACAGCATTTCAGTCGGCTGAGGTCTGGACTTTGAGCCGGCCATTGCAAGACCTTGATTCCTCTTGTTTCTGGCTATTCTTTTATATATTTGCTGCTATGCTTGGGATCATTGTCTTGTTACATGACCCAGTTTGGGTCAAACAATGGTTGTTGGATGGCTGGCCTTCCCAGATGTCTTGGTGATTTGTTCAGATGCAGCTTTGCAAACCTAGCTGTGCTGCCATGTTATTTTTAGAGAGAAGAAGCTTTCTCCTAGCAACCCTTCCAAACAAGTCATGCTTGATCAGTCTTTTTCTAACTCTACTGTAATGAACTTTAACATTTAACATGCTAACTGAGCCCTGTTGGAGTCTGAGGTGTAGCTCTTGGGTTTCTGACATGTATTACACAGTCTGATCCTGGGATGAATTTCCCACTGCTGAGAAGATTCTGGCATTGTGTTAACTCACACTTGAATGCTAGCAAACTGCCAAAAAAACTCTGTTTTTATAGAGGTGGTCACACTGGCTGATTATCAGTTAATCAAGTTGCATTTTGACTAGCAGCATGAGGCTGCTAATTACCCTCTCAATTCCTATTGAAGCAATTATGGTTTACTTATTTTTTCACAGAACTCTCGGCAGTCCTGTGAAAACTTTGTTTTCATGTGAATGTATGTAGTCATGAGGATCCTTAAACAATATGAGGAACCCCATCAGCAAGGCTGGATTAAGTGCCTTAAAAGCCCCTGGCATATTATGGGTCTATGTCATTTTAAGGATAAAAAGTTATTAATCAGTGTATCAATGATAAATAATCAAATACTGACTCATGAGAAGCTGTTAAGAGTTTTATTTTCTTGGAACTGTATGTTTGAATTAGGAAATAGACTTCTGGTTTAGATTCTGTTTGCCAAATATGACCTTTCTAGAACCCCAGTGTTTGCCAGCTCATCTAGTCTTTGTTGTCCTCTCTCAGGTATGACTGTTGCCAAGAAAGAAGAAGCAAGCTCATGTTACAAAGTTGTTTTCTGTATTTCAAGAATGTAAATGCACTTCAAACACAACGGCCAAGTCTTTGTTAGGGACAGAGTTGTGCATTACGATGCTTAGTAACACTGAACTGTGGAACAGAAGCTCAAGCAGTTTTTTCAAGCTTTGACCTCCGTGTTTGATTTGAAGGGATCATGGAGACCGATGCTGTGATTACTAATACATATAGAATTAAAGTGAGAGTATGCCTGAAAATATGGTTAACTTGGTTAATGTGCCAATGAATTTCTTGATTAATGTTAACCAAATGATGATTTTGTTTATAAAATCACACATGTAGAATACAATTTATTATTAATCTGTCGCTAATGATCAGTTTTGACGTGTGCGCGCTAGCTGACCTTTTTCATTCTGTGACAGTCTATCCTGCATCAGGTTTCTCTTTGATCAGTAATATGACATCCTCATCAACGATGGGTTAAACGCTTTTAGTTTGTCATGTCTGTTGTTGCTTGTATCCAGCAGACCAAAGTTTACATGTATTTCATTAGGACGGAGCACTGATTTACCCACTGATGTCTTTCACATTATAAATTTGTTATTCTCATGTTGATATGTGGTGGGGCTGTTTGATCTCTTCAGAGAGTTTCTTTGAGTTTGATTTCAAAAAGGTTTCAAAGAGCCTGTCAGGCTTTTTATGTTTCTGTCACGTTGCTTTCAGTAAATGACAAACAGCATAAGAAAGGGTTTTATACCTGGAAAAGATATCCACCAGTAAAAAGCGATAGTTTAATGTCTCTAAATAAAGGATTAACATCAGGTTTTTGCTTCATATTTAATCATTTTTTCTAATTTAATGGGGACAGCTGGGTCAGTTTGACCTCAGGTTGTTTTAGCTGTGTAAAACATATAAGAAATATCAACATTTTACACACATAACATAACCATAACTGTATTAGCGCGATAGCCACTGATAATCCACATGATATGGGGAGGGGGAAACATAAGAAACTTAACATAAGAACTTTGATATTTCCCATGCTGTGGGGGTGGGAAAATATAGTTCCCATGAAGATCTTGATAGTTCACACAACATAGGGGTTGAGCAAAATATATAAAAGCTTACACAGCAGCCCTCCAGATCATTTCTTTTGGTGCTTTCTCTTTCTGCTCTCTATCATCTGAAAATGAAAGCAAAGGTTTTCTTTCAGTGAGGTGTTGTCATATATCTTTGACCATGAAAGTGACACAGAGGAGAACATGTCTGAGACAGAAGATGATGCTGAGGAGGACCCTGATAATGAGGCATCCTCCTCTAATAAAAATGAGACCATCAGTGTTGACCCTGGATGAACGTCTGGTTGCATTTTGTGGGCGCTGTCCCTTCAGACAATACATGCCCAGCAAACCAGCCAAATGCGGTATTAAAATACGGGCATGTGGGCAACATGTGATGCACGGTCCAGCTATGCCTGGAATATGCAGACGTACACTTGGGGGAAGCACCTGAAAAAATCATGAGGGTGGTGCTTGACATGACTGGAGGACTGAATGATCACAACATTACATGTAATAGTCTTTTTACCTCATATACCCTGGGTGAATAAGTGCTGAAAAGAAAGGTTATCATATTGGGGCCAGTGAGAAAAAACAAGCCAGAGCATCCCTCTGAGTTGCTTGTGATGAAGAACAGGAAGGAGCATCTTCATCTTCACTGGCAGAACCAGTGTTGATGAAGCACCATACACAAAGACGCTATCCTGAGCACCAGAGAAGACAGACAACCACAAATGGTCTTGAACAACAATGAGACAAAGGGAGGGGTTGATAACCTGTATAAGGTCACAGCCACATGTAGCCATCAACACACGCCTGCCTGTTGGCCCCTTGTAATTTTTTCAACATCATTTTTGTGAGTGCCCACAATGCCTTTGTAATATGAAGTGAAATAAACAAGGACAGGAACAGCAGAAACCTGAGTCAAAGGAGGATTTTGCTGGAGCAGCTGGGTTACGTGTTGGTGAAACCTCATATCGAGAGAAGACTGTGTCCACCAAGAGCATCAGCGGCTGTAGCAACTGTTGTGAAGAACATCCAAACAAAGACACACACCCCAACTCCCCCAGTGGTTCAAACTGCACACAGGAAACATGGCAGGTGCCAGGTCTGTCCTAACAGAAATGACTCCAAGACCAGCAACACCTGTGTGAAAACAGGAACTATCTGCAAGGAACATGCGTACACTCTCCGCACATCATGTGTAAGTGTCATGACCTGTATGTTCTGTTGTTGTTTTTGAGTTTTCCAGGGCCCTTTGTATTCTCAGTTGTCTCCTGTTTTACCTCCTTTGTTTGCTTTTGCACTCCCTGCTTTGTATAGTCAGTTCCCCAGTTCCCTGTCTGTTTTCCTGTCAAGTTTGTACTTATGTCTGGTTTTCTGTTTCCTGTTTTACTTTGAAGCCTGTTTAGTCCTACGTATTGTGTTCAGTTTAACTTCTTGCACTTGATTGGTGTCACTTGTGTTCCCTTCCCTCCTGTTGCCACTTGTCTCGTTAGTCTGTGTGTATTTATTCCCCTGCCTTTCTCTGCCCGGTGTCACGTCGTCGATGTTGCTTGCCCTGCGTGTGAGAGTTCCTTGCCTCTGTGAGTGGGTTTTGGTTTTTGAACTTTGTAAGAGTAGCGTTTTGCAAAATAAAGCCTCTTTTGAGTTTTACTCTCCCGGCTTCCTGAAGTCTGCATTCTTGGGTCCTTCTCCGCTCTCACAACACACACACACATGACAGCAACTGTGGCAGTTATTTTAGTCATAAAAACTGAAGGTAGCTGAAAAGAAATAAGAAGCTTACTTTTGTCAACTTTTGTCTAAAATAAAAGAAATTGCTAAAATTACTATGGATTTTTTTTATATGACTGCCACTGTTATCATCAAAAACTGCATAAAAGCCACACCAGAAAGTCAAACGGCCATGGTAACTGAAACAAAGAGGGACAGCTCATAATGTGGCTAGTATGAACATTCAGGAATTCTTGCAGCTCAAAGTTGGCAGTTGTCACCAATGTTAAAATAATTCAAGTCAATGCTATGCATTTGCTTTTTGTATATCAGACAAAAACTCACACAGTTAGTGGGGGGGGGGTATCCACACTGTGTCTGTTGCCAGCAGATAGATGTACTGGTTTTGACACTCATGCATAATAGAAATCACACTGGCCCAGAAGAACTGAGGAGCATAAAAAAGAGGCACAGGGAGTGCTTAGGATGTCTGACCAGTAGGACAACCTACCTCTCCTCTTCAACCCCCCCACTCTTTCCCTCTCACCCACTCTCCATCTAAATCTGACACATGCTGCAAATGCAAAGCCAGATCAAAGTTAGTGTAGCCCTTATGAATAAAAGAGCACACCCCATCTGTGCAGCTGTAGAAAGAGAGAGGGTCTACAGTATGTCTGAAAGAAAAAGCCAAACAAACTACACATGGGGTGGTGGTACGGCTATACGGTGCTGCCGTGGGTCTCCACCCACATGGGACCGAAACCACAAAAACCTGCCAGTTCTCTCTTTGCAACCTTTGGCAGAATCAGTTGCTTGCGAAAATAAATGAAAAAGATAAAAAGACTGTGCTGATTTAATGCAGATAATGATGATGATGTTTGGGCATGGTGGTTAGCACTGTTGCCTCACAGCAAGACGGTCCGGGTTCAAATCTAACAGCCAGCTAGCCTAGGACCTTCTGTGTGGAGTTTGCAGGTTCTCCCCATGCTTGCGTGGGTTCTCTCCAGGTGCGCCAGCTTCCTCCCACAGTCCAACGACATGCCAAGGGGGTTAGGTTAATTCTAAATTCTAAATTGACCATAGGTGTGAAAGTGTATGAATGGTTGCTTGTCTCTCTATGTTGGTTCTGTGCCTTTTGCCCCATGACACCTGGGATAGGCTCCAGCTCCTCCCACAACCCTGAACTGGATAAGCGGAAAAGGATGAATGAGCCACGGAGACTGATCAGTGAAGTTTCATAGTTGACTACAGACGCAATCTCCACTTGCCCATCAGGGCCCCGGGTACCCTGGTGTCGCCCCACCAATGCCACTGGACCACAGTACTCTTGATTTATCAGTGCCCAACAACACTGGATGAAACCATGGATAAGACTAGTGGGAATATAACTTAGTACATTTACTCAGTTACTTTAATGAAGTATAGGTTTAATGTGCTTATTGAATCTTTCTACGATATGCTACTTTCTGCTTCTACTCTACTAGATTTTGGATGAAAATCTTGATTGTATTTTGTTCTTGATACTTATTTCAAAGCTTTATTTACTTATTATTTTGCAGATAAATTGTATTAGTGTAGATCAAGCTACCCAGTAACATAAAAGTAATCAGCAGCAACATTAAAGTGTTACACATTGGTGAATCAAGATCCAGCTATATAATGTATATATAATTCTGAAAATGCCATTCTACATAACAGGATGTTTGCATTAGGTACTTTATATATTTTAAAATAAATATACTTGTGCACTATTAAGCTACTTCAGTAGGATTATAACTTTTACCAAAGTAAAAAGTCAAAATACTTTTTCCCTAAATAGTTTGATTTCCTGTGGGCCCCCTCTGTCTTGTTCTTGGTCACACCTGTGTCACCCCATTTAAAAAATCCTAGAAACATCCATGTTGCCCATCTAGAAAAGAAATAGAAAAACCTTTAAAAAAAAATAGTTCTCATGATTTGAATATGTATTACATGTTGGAGGCGCTTGGAAATTTTTATACATTCTTTGCTTTCTTTTCCACGTTAGTACCATATATGTCACACTCTTTCATCAGACACTTCACCTTAGAGAATGTTATTTGCTATTGGAGCTCTAGCACAGGGGTGGATTTTTAAGAGGGTTGTGCAATGTGGCAAGTCACAGTCAAGTATCTATACATCAGTTGATGTCCATATATTATATTAGGTTCACAGCTGTTCATCTGCACATCAAACTTTCCTTGCTCGCCACATGCTTCTTGGGCTTTGAAATCTGCCCTATAGGAACATAAGTCAGGTTCATGGACGAATACTTCAAATCCTCCTCCAAAGGCAGGCCAGCTAATGCTCTGTCCAGTTCTTGTTTTGTAAGTACTATATAAAAAAGCATAGAAAAGCAAGATTTGTGATGGGAAGCTTAAAACCACAAATCTCACACCAGGCATATTTCCCAAAAAGCTCTAAAAACTAAGCTTGACTAGACTTTGCCTGATTCAGCTTTGGCAGGGAATTCTCATGGCTGGCACAAATATGCCTCAACATCAAAGATATATTATTGTTGCACGCCAACTGCTGAGGACACAGCAAGTGTTGGACCTGGGAAAGCTGTGTGAAGAATAACAAGTAAGACTGATGAAAAGTATTATCAGTAGCAGCAGAGTTACAGTTATGTGAAAAAGAAAGTGCACCCTTAGCTCTATGGTTTTTTGTATCAGAACATAATAAAAATTATTGAGCCCTTACAAGGTTTTAAAATTATTTAAATATTACCTCAGGTGTAAAACAGCACACAACAGATTCCATTGTTTAATTATTTATTTAACAAAATGAAGCCAAAATGAGAAGCCATGCGTGGAAAACACAGTATACCCCAATGATTAAATAGCTTGTAGATCTACCTTTAGCAGCAATTACTTAAAAATAATCATATTCTGTATGATATTACCAGTCTCTCACATTGTTGCGGAGGAATTTTAAGCCACTCTTCTTTACAACTTTGCTTCAGTTCATTGAGGTTTGTGGGCATTCTTTTATGCATTTCTCTTAAGGTCCTGCCACTGCATTTCCATCAGCTTGAGGTCTGAACTTTGACTGGGCTTTTGCAGCACCTTGATTCTTCTCTTATTCAGAGATTCTGTTGTAGATTTTCTGGTGTTCTTGGGATCATTGTACTTTTGTATGACCGAATTATATATGATATATATGAGAGACAGAAAACTGAAAAGTGAAAATATATAGACCTATATGAAAAAGTGCAATGTCACACAACAAATGAAATGATATAAACTAAAGGGGATGGTTCCAGAAGTCATGTGGTTTGTTCATATGTAACTTTCCAAACCTAAGCCAGCTTCCATGTTCTCTTTAGAGAGAGATTAGGCTTTCGCCTGGCAATCCTTCCAAAATCCATCCATACTTGTCAAGTCTTTTTCTAATTGCTCTGTTGTGAACTTTAACATTTAACCTGCTAACTGAGGCTGCGGATTCTGAGATGATTTCTCTGGGTTGTCCACTCCTGGTTAGATTGATTACTGTCTTGAATGTTTTCCACTTCTGAATAATCATTCTCACTGTAAATGGATTGCCTTCGATTTCTTTTCTTTTTTCTTTTTACTTTAGAACCCCTCCCACACTGATGGGCAGCAACAGCTGCTTCTCTACAATCACTGCTGATGTCTTTCCTGCTTGGTGTTGTGTTAACACACACCTGAATGCTCCAGACCAGCAAACTGCCAAAACTTCTGCTTTTATGGAGGTGACCACACTGGTTGATGATCAGTTAATCATTTGCATTTGATTAGCAGCACCTGATTGCTACTTGCCTTCTTAATTCCTATGGAAGCAGAAAGGTTATACTGAGTGTGATGCTGGTCATCTGACATTGTATTCACCTATTTTAAGATCTGCTAAGGACCAAATGTTTTTTTGGCTTTTTTTTGTTTGTTTTTTTTATCATGCCCTCATATATAAAACCTTAGAAATACAATAGGGTGCATTTTTCATATGACAATATATGCTAAAGTTAGCCTAAAGATAAGCCTGGTATTTTTTCTTTCTGTGTACAAATCTTATGTAAGGAACAAAATAAATGAACAGATTAATAGTGTAATTATATCTAAAATATTCATGACTCCACCAACCAGTCAAGTTGCAGTTTACATCCATATCTGTCCAGACTTGGATATAGAATCGAATCACATCATCATTTTTATCCTACTGGACATTGGTGTGAAATGTTTCTGAATTCTTAAATTGTAGCCAATAATGAAGAGATATATTAATAAGTTGATGACTCAGTCGAAAGAAGTGTTTTTTTGCCAAATGGGAAGGATGTATAGCACAAGAAAAATGTACCACCGTTGTTCTTATATGGGATAACTACAGCCATGCCATGTGAGTTGTGATATTTCATGGTGAATGTTCTACAACATGACGCATTCAAATACCTACTAATTTTTGTTTCAGCAAAATATTTTTTCTTTACTTCTGCCTGATTCTCTAATCCTACAATGAGTGACACCCAACTAAAACATTATTAGACAACCCTTAAAGAAATAAACTTTTACTTGCAACACATTTGGTTAATTAAGTTGGTAGAAAGTTATTTTAAAGTCAATAAGTAGACAACTAAAAAAAAAAAAATAAAGGTTACAGAAGTTTGCGATATGACAGGATTTCTGGTATCTCTAAATTTCAGAATCATAGTATCTAAAAGTAACATGTTTACATCTGTACAAACAAAACCATTTATTCTTGTTTCGGTGTTCTACTGAATGGTGCTTCCCCAGATAAACACATTACCACAGCTTTATTCTCTTAGTCTTACCCTGAGGAAACAGGCAGAGGCAAGGAAACACTCTCTGATGTGATATGCCCAGCACAGATGCGTTTACAGTGTGTTATTAATCACAGGAAGATCATTTGCTCCTCCGGGCCGCCCAGGAGCTTAATTTCATTTGTTCCCATCGATTTAACGGCCATTTCAGAAACAGGGGGTGTTGTGGGGAGTGTAGGCTCAATACAAGCTATTGATCACAAACTAAATGACCTTGTGTACACAATGACCGTGGAAGCCAACCAGGGGATCCAGAAGAAAATACATCATTCATAGGTCTCGGCAGGTTTATCGTAGCAATGTTGACATGAAACCCGCTGGTCAAAAGGTCTGCTTCTTTACACAATTTGTTAGCAGAGACGAACCAGTGCAGCCCACATACAAATGAGCGATGGACTACATATCAACTTGCCCACACAAGTACTCAGCCCGCTTCTCCTAATTAATCTTTCTGTTCATATTCACTCTCTGCATCACTCCACCCCCAAGGAGCACCGTGGTGACAACTGCTTCCAGGCTGGTGAGTTAGTTTCAATGCTTATTTCTATTTGGCACGGGGAGTCAATTATGAACACCTTGCGACCTTTGGCCCTTTTGCACATGAACTACTATTCCCAGGGACCCCGCCACATCATAGCTAACTAGAGCCTAGGGGGGCCCACGCTTTCTTGGAGCACAAACAAACGTTGTTTACATGAATTACATGCTATAGGAGATGATTAACTACCCAGCTGAACCCGGGCTCCGCTTTGGCAGCGGTCCCACAACACAATTTATGAGCTTTTGTGCATTTCCGTGTGTGTATGTGTGTGGCTGGGGGAGGAGGCGGGGAGGTTAATAGAATAATGAGACTGCTATTCTGTGAAGCCACCAAGCAAGAATAAGTGGCACTAAATGAACTACTCTTTTGTTTGAGGCCATTTGATTACTTGTGTGGCAGCAGAGAGTGTGATTTCATTCACATTTCTAATCCTAATCTTGTTATAACCCATACCACCCCCACCCCCACCCCTACCCCCCCTTCCACAAAGCCACCGTCAGCACACACACACACACACACACACACACACACACACACACACACACACTCATAGGTGAGTGAATGCGCACCTGTGTGTGTACGTGTTAAGTAGGTGAATGATGGATATATCTCGTTGCCT
>VUQH01088378.1:4594-26475 GCA_015106775.1 Etroplus canarensis | reverse complement strand
CAGAGTGTCCAGCTTCATGCCGACCACAGTACCAGCCTTCCTGATTAGTTTTGGATGAGTCCTTCTTTGCTGTGCTGCTCCCCCAGCACACCACTACATAGAAAAGTATACCCGCAACCACTGACTGGTAGAACATCCGCAGGAGCTTCCTGCAGATGTTGAAAGACCTCAGCCTCCTGAGGAAATACAATCTGCTTTAGCCTTTTTTATACAGGTGCTGCGTGTTGTATGACCAGTCCAGTTTGTTGTCCACCCACAGCCCTGAGGTACTTGTACATGTTAACCACCTCCACCTCCTCTCCTTCTATCTGAACTGGCAGTGAACCTGGTCAGGACCTCCTAAAGTCCACAACCAGTTCCTTGGTTTTTGAGGTTTTGAGTTGCAGGTGGTTTGTGTGACTCCATGTGTTGAAGTTCCTCACCAGACTCCTGTATTCCTCTTCCTTATCATCCAAGATAGACCCCAAGATGGCTGTATCATCCACAAACTTCTGAATATGGCATGATTCAGAGTTGTAGAGGGAGTCCAATGTGTACAGGGTATAGAGGGGAAGAGGGGACAGTGCAGTTCCCTGTGGTGCTCCTGTGCTGCTGACCACAGTGTCGGACATGATGTCCTTCATCCTGACATACTGTGGTCTGTCAGTGAGGTAGTTGGAGATTCAGGCAACCAGGCAGGGGTCCACCTGCATTCTGCTCAGTTTTTCCTGGAGCAGACAGGGCCGAATTAGTCCAAGGGTCTCAAACCTGTGACTCTGGAACCACATGCAGCTCTATTGCCCGTCTCCAGTGGCTCCCTGTGGTTCTGACAAAAAAACTGGTCAAATAAGGACATACACAATGGTTATTTTCATTTTAACATGATGAGGTTTATGTATGAATGCTGTAACTGATTCTTTATATTCTCGGTGGATAGCATGGACGTACATAAACAAATGGTCCACAGACAACTTTGATCGCTTTCACTGCCAATAACGTGGGATTACCAACATGCTTGATCTGCAGCAGTTAAAAGTGAACTGGACTTTGCCTATTTTTTTCCATTAACTATTTTTAAACCTGTTAGGCTGCTGTATGTTTTGGATATGATCAAAGTGGGCCACTTTTCATTTGCACACAGAGTGGCCTGCATAGCGTCATAGCTACAGTACTGTAGGTCTAAATATACCGACAGATACTTTTTCTTCTGCTTTACAATGGTTGTTTTATTTGTAATAAAAATCATAAAAATTAACATTTGCATGTTAGTTCCCTAATTTAATTACCACAATAAATATTATTGTAAAAAGCAGCTGACACCTACTGCAAAGTAATTCCCTGTGTGTATTTTTTTAAAGAATTTAATTATTTACAACCTATTAGTAATGTTGATAGATACACTTATATTTCATAGGCTCTGTCAAGTTCATTTAAAGGCTCCAATGTTTTTGGCTCCATACAGAGTTGTTTTTGAGTCAAAAATGGTTAAAAAATCACTCTTGATAGTAAAGGTTGCTGACCGCTGGTACAGCCCAATAGCACATGAAAAATCTCGAAAAGCTTCACAGGCATAAAACAGAACACATTGAAAACAGGGATGGGGCAAAGAACAAATGACTGGCAGATTAAAACAGACGTAACAAACCACAAACAAGGAAACCATCAGAAATGCAGATTAAAAATAAGGATCCAACATTAACTGACAGTTTCAGACTCAAAACCTTGCAGGTAAAATCTTAATCCATATTTATGCAGATAGACAGAAAACTGGCATCACCCAAATTAGAAGATACACAGTAAGCACCTTCAGCTGCTCTCTAGTAGGGGTCACCACAGCAGCTGAATCCACAGAGGTAATTTGGCAGAGATTTTACACCAGATGCAACCATCCCATCATGACAGGGGCATGGGTCCTCACCTGGACTTAAACCAGCAACCTTTCACTTGTGAGGTGAACAGACAAACCATTCCACTACAAAGCCACAATGAGATTCTATTAAAGGTCATTCAATTCAAAACAATATATGACTCGTGCTCAGTTCACCGGATCATAAGTATTTGCTCAAAGATGAATCACTGATCATTTTAGTTGTACAGTTTTTAAATCTTTTCATGCTCTCCCAAGGCTAGTTTTGCTGTGGTTTAGTTTTCTGTGAGATTAATAGTAGGTTTTCAAAAAAATACTTTCAACAAAGTTCCCGCAACACTTAAAATAGAACAATGACTGCAAAATTTAATCCACAAGGATATTTTAATTGGTCAGTTTTAGAAAAAAGTTCACAATTTGAAACTCTAATATAGTATCGAATAACAGCACTGTATGTACTTATATAAAATGAAATACATTCAACATACAGTTATATAATTTCATACACCCCATATAACACCATATTAGTTTCCTAATCTATCTATCTTATGACATGCACACTTAATAAAAGATGATAAATATCAGTGATCCCTGTTGTTTTACACCAGAATAAAACATAAATATGATGACATGCTTACTTCAGATTGAAATCAGTAAAAAGTCTTTTAAACTGGCTCACTGAATAACTTTTCATAATTTCATCTCTTTGATTTATTGATTTTCTAGATTTAATCACACAAAGCTGTCAATACGTTCAATGGTAATACACCACCACCACATACTGAATGAATAAATGAATAAAAGACTGTCACAAATGAGTAAGATGGTTTTAAAACTTGAAACACATGAAATTAAACTTCTCAGTATCATTTTTTTTAAACCACTCATGTTGTCCGTGTGTTTTCATGACTCCAGACATGTCACATTCGTCCATCTGTCCCTCAGAGGCCCAGTTTTCATATGTGACCACCTCATCAGTGACCCAGAACCAGAAACCCAGAGTACAGGTGTAGCGCAGTCCCAGCCAAACAAATGGAGTTGAAGCATTCTTGGCTCTCTCCTCCACCCATTTCTGCTCCTCAAGGTTAGTGATGGAGACCAGATCATGGAAATTCTCTCTGCAGTAGTATAAAGCCTCTTCCCAGGTCTTGTTTTCATGGATCAGGACCACATTATCTGTCATTAACGAACACAAAAATTTCTGTTCAGTTTCAGTAACAATGGGCTTGAGTGTGGAGTTTCAAATCCAGAAATATTGCATAGAGAAGTCTGCATTGAAGCTGATTGTACTAAAAGAAAAAACTTAAAGCTCATGTGAAAATGATGCAATTTGTTGCTACAAGTAAATTTCTTCAACTGTTGACATTAAAAGAACCAGGAAGATCTTTGATTTCTTTTAAGCTATTTTAAAACAGGATGAAGTTCATGTCAAAACTCACCATCATAGCAGAAGAAAGTTTTATTTTCACTGCAGTCACCAGAGCTCCATTTTCCGAAATGATTCACCATCATTGCACATTTCTTTGTTTTATCTTCATTGTTGAACTCCTGAAAACTTTGCCAGAATCTGAAAGAGGAATTGTTCCCATCTGACCATTTCCAGGTGTCTCTGAACAGACCGATCCATGTAATATTTTTCAACTTTGTTTTATTCTGAAACCATCGATCTTCTAACTGTGTGACTCCACTGACCAGGTCTGTGAAATTTTCTCTACAGTAGTTTTGAGCCTCTCTCCACATTTCTTTTGTTTCAATCAGATGGAATTTTTCACTGTGTGGCTTTTTCTCTGTGGAATAAACAAAATGGAACTGTGTTAGAGTGATACCTATTACCTATACTATCAAATTTTTTTTTAAAAATATATATATATATATATATATATATATATATATATATATATATATATATATATGTGTGTGCTTGATATGACATCATCATTGGTACTTTGTCTTTTTATCTCCTCTCTTCATCTTGTCTTCTCTCGTTCTGTAATTATTCTTCCTTTTTCACTGCCTGGCTGTCTGTCAGTTAGAATGGGTGCAGTATTTAACATGCTGAGGAGACACATGTCCACCCCAAATGCCACAGAACAAATTCGCTACTTTGTTTGCGTTCACAGCTCATTTGGCCCAATCCATGTTTTGGCATTCTGTTATTGTCACGCTTGGTGAGGTTTTCTACACTGCCCACCAAGGGGGAGAAACACATTCCAGGGGCTGTCAGCTGAGGCTCACATTTACACTATCCTGCAGTATTTCCTTCAGATTTATGGAGAAAATGGTCTCTGAAAACAGCCACTCTGGAATAACATTTGTGCCTTATTTTAAAGATGGTATCAGAGAATTTCACAGAAGTTGAATAGGGAAGAAAAAGTCTATCGATATGAGTAAAATTGTTGGGCAAGTGGAAAAGTGATCACAAAGTTCAACCCACCACTTGAACATTTTTGGAGGCAGGGGTCAAAAATATATATTTTCCACACAATCAATGCTATAGCTATGTGTGCCTTCACATGCCCCCAGCACCACCAAAATAGTCACACAAACTCAAGTATATTGGGTCTGAGTTCAACTTGAGCAACCAACCTCCCGAAGTGTCAGTGTGGCGTTGATCACTCAACCAGCCATGGAGATTGATGGGAGGGACATGGACTTGTTCGCTATTTCACAGGTAGAGCTGTGTGGTGGTGGGAATGCCCCTGTTGGTCTCAAAGGTCTAATATCCCTTAGCTAGCAGCAGTCTATCCACCCACTGACTGTAAACACAATGGTTCCCAATGCCACTGAGCTGATTGCAATTTCACCAGGGCCAGGGCTAGAGTCAGTGGAGAGAAGCGCTGTCTCGCACTATTTGATGAACTTGTTTATTTTGCGTGCACATTGGAGGCCCAGAACAAACTGATTGGCAAGCAGTGTGTTTATCAGAGAAAGCAAACCCATGATGACACTGGACAGTCAGAGCTACACCAAAGCCACAGCAAAAAGCTTAATTAGAGCTTTCTGAAAATAATGTCTTGATACCACCCCCTATAAAGCCCATGCCCATTATTACTGCTAAGTATGCTCCTCCATCAATTATGGCATGTGCTAATGCGAGTCTCACAGTAGAGAGCCAACATGTTTCAGTGGGCTCAAATAGCTTTGCTGCACTCTCCCACTCAGAAATTAATCTTCTTCCCAGCAGACACCTCTGCTCATGCACAACACAGAAAACAGCAAATATACTAGTATTAATTGGTTTGTGTATATCGAAAACTTACCTATCTGAAATCTCCCTCCTTTAACACTTACGCTTGGAATAGACAGGATTCTACACATAACACACACACAACAGTGTGTTTAGTTTACCAATTCCGTTAAATTCAACCTTTTTATACCCTACAAAATCTACTTGCCATTTAAATATAAAATCTACTCAATCCACAAATGATTCATTTACTTTATTTGGTAAAGTGAGGTGTTTGATGACGACAGTTTTGCCTGCCATTTGCTTCTGAGGTGAAAATATGTAAACAGGCAAAAGAAAATGAGAGGATGTTACAGACTGTTTACCTCTCACTACCACCCACTATGTCTGACATCTGTTCTCCACCTCCACCACACCTTTTACTCTGCGTATCCACTGTCATTCTTCATACCGCTATCCTCCTCGTCCTTCTCTCCCTTTTTCAAAGCTCTTTCCTCTCACTCTACTTTTACGCAAGATTCTGTAGCTTTCCTCAGAGATCTGCCAGCACACACATACTGTGTCTGCAGTGCACGGGTGATAATGAAGTGTCTGGGAAAAGAGGATTAGGTGGAGTGGCGGGCATCATCCCTGTGGTATAAATGCTCATCTTTCCCTGAAGGAGGACACATGGAGTGTCTTTCACCTCAGTCCAAGTGCATGTCCTAGTGTCACTCTCAGCTAGCATACTGGGATTGCTGCTGTGGCCCTGCAGGAGGACACTGAGTGGGTTAACAACAGTGGGCCCAGCTCTTTGGGGACACTTTGTGTTTCATCCTCTGACACCCATCTGTTTATTCTGCACAGTCAGGCAAAGAGGAGCATAACAGGCACTGGGAAAGTGAAGATCTTCACCAGGGGAACAGGCTGATACAGAGAGAAAGACAGAGGGTGAAGAGAGAGAGAAAAAGAAAGAGAGAGAAACTCCTCCTCTTCCCTGTGGTCTGACAAAAAGATGACAGTTTTCCTCTGGAGCTTGCTCTGCCCTCCCTGGACTGAAACCTTCCTAGTAGGCAAGGGCCTGTCAGACACAGCTAACTAGGCTGCCCCATGAGAGATGCAGAAAGCTTGACAGTTTGTTACTAGTTGGCAAAAGGCCGTAGCAGGTCAGTTTCTGCACAGAAAGCGTAAAAAAGTGCCACTAATCAGCCACCAGCCAGCATTTTAGAGATGCCTTCCTAAATATGCACCTTGCTTTACTCCCACAGTGGGTTTAAAAAAAGTCATCTGTGCACTGCCACACAAGATTCATATATCTATATACCACCTTAATGTAACTGTAAACTTCAGGTAGTTCAGAGCAGTCAGGATGTTTATTTGTGCTGCAAAATGCTGAGGGAGTGCAGTTTACACATGAACTTTTCTAAGTTGGACCATATGGCACAAATCCATCTGTTAAAAACAATTAGCACAACAGAAAAGTACATGGCACTTTTATATCTCAGAATGCAGTTCAGTAATTGTATACCAAACTACCACACCTATTTGGGTCCCTCCCATTACATATTATTGTGTGGTCTCATTTTAATTACTGCAACTGGAAACCAAAGGAGAAATGTGCCATGCCGTACCTCAGGACACACCAGAAAACAGTAGCACATTTTCTTTTTTTAAATAATGCGTGTATGTGCGATATGAAGTATTTATTTAAAAGTCATCATTCTGGCCAGTGTATCTGTCTCATTCTTGATGACCTGGTGGATTTTTACTGAGTTAATGTTCCATAGTGTAGTGGTTTACACACTCGCCTTGCATGCAAAAAATCCCTGGTTCGAGCTCAGATGGAGACAGAAGCCCCTGCCACAATAGGAATGTTGTGTCAGGAAAAAAAAAAAAAATTCTGCCAGATTACCTATGCAAATTCATCTGCTGTGGCAACCCCTTGGGGAAATACAAGGGAGCAACCAAAGGTGCTTTCTCTTAAAGACAAGGCCCCAATTCCTTCCAGTGGTCATTGCTGGGTTTTCAATTACCTCATTGTGTCTTCCAGCCCTAAAAGACTGGAGGAGCTAAAGGGAACCACTGCAATAAGAAAATTAATTCTGTAAGTCACACTAATCAGTCATTTTCAAAAAACAAACACACTCATAACACTGAGACTCAGTGTTAATTCACCAGAAAACCGGATTTTTGTTAAACTGTTGAGTTTAAATTTTGAACTGATTGTCTGTTATCCCACCTGGGTTATTGGAAGAACCCTTTCTAATATAATACTTTGCCAGAATCTCTCCAGGGTGCAATCCTAGTAAATGTTTTTTAAGTGACAGGGTTTCATAAGATTAGTATATTTCTATGTCAGTCATCGCTGAATCACTTGTGAGCATGTGCCTAAGCTCTTGGAGCCTCATGTGATGTCCTTGTAATAGCCTTGCCATGATTGGTGAGACTATGGAATGGGGTAGTGCCCTGCTAAGAACTGTTCCCGTCTGTCAGATCTCATCACTCCATCGCGCGTTGCTGGGGGGCAGCAGGACCAAAACTGACCACTGAGTCAACTGACAAGACAGCTCAGCATCCAGTTATGCCAGAGAAAGAATCTCATACACACAAAATTGCGTTTACATTCAGACAGGCACACAAACATGTCATCATGTTGCACAGTGCAGTCCATACTCTCAGCCACTGTCATAACAATGCATAGTTACAGACACATATATATGTGATACACACAGACACATGTATGCAAAAACAGACAGCACCTTCAACTTTTTACAGGATCCACCCACCAAAAAAGCCACAATAATGCCTGTGCAGGACACAAATGTGCTCTGACACTAGGGTTGGTAATGCATTGAGTTGTCTAAAATCTTAACAAGTGACCCAGAAATGCTGGTGAACAAGAGGGGGTTTGGGGTACGGGAGGAGGTCATGTGTGATGCAGTGTGGAAAAGAACCAAATTGACACTTTCTTGCCTGCTTCTTGATCCCTGTGGTGGTATTCTCACATTGTGTACAGTGAGGAGTGACAGAATAAGGTGGATGATTCTTAAACTGGAGTGAATGTCCATTGTTGTATAAAAGCAAGTGAATTACTAAGTAGGTGAAATATGCATGTTGTAGGACTGGAAAATTTTCTTTCTTTCACAGACAGGAAGAGATAGAGCAAAAAAATCAAAGATAGAAAGGCTGCAAGGGTGAAACATGAAGTAAAACAACAAGTTCCAATATATTTAATACACCAGCCCTAAGGGAAAAAGAGGATCTGACTGTAATATTACTTTTTTTTTCAACAAAATAATTCTGAAGTAGGCACATTCAAAAATATATGCAAAAGCAAAAAAGGTGGAAGCCAAAACATACACACTAGAACTTTTCAAAATAATGAGATCTGCCTATACATTTGTATGTATCTTAAGCACTTTATACTTTACCATGATTGTAAGTCAAAATATAACTGCACTCAGTGAGCGACAGCGATAGCTTTTAAAACTGATAAGGCGCCAAGCTTTCGCAGTCCTTTTCATCCAATAAACGATGGTAGAGATTCTAGAGACGTAAAGCTCTCTACCTCAAATGACCCCTTAGTGGCAAAAGGTGTATAGGACTCTGTATCAATCTGAAAATACGTGATCACGTTTTTGTGAATCTCTGGTGCAATTCCCCATCACAGATACCCAATTTTCTTTACATTTGACAGATTTTTAAATGCTCAGCAAACAGAGACATGCTAAAACCCTTACGTTTTTACACTCAAAAGCCTACAAAGTCAGCTTTGTAGTTAAGTTGCTCTCAAAAAGTACAAACTCTTTCCAAATTACAGTGTTAAGAAAAATCATTTTTACACACACTGGAAATGCAAGCTAGGAAGTACAAACAAGAAAAATCAAAAATTTAAAATACTTGGGCAGTTTCTATAAACCTGTCAATTTGATATGAAAGTACAACTGTGACAGGCAAAGGAGAAACTTGCTTCTATATTGTACTGCTCAACTATATAAAGCTTACTATACCACAGCCAAACAGCCAAAGCGCTATAGTTTGATATGCTGCAATGTGTGCTGTATAAAGTTAAACCCTTTCCCTCACCTACACTGCAGTGCCAGAGATCAAGTGATGCCATCAACGAGCTAATGACATGACTGCCGCAGGCAACAGCGGGCAGCTTGATTTATACATGGGGACAGAGATGAATGATTCATAGGCTGAGTGAGGGATACCAGGACATGTGGAAGCTATATGCCCCTCTCACTTGCTCTTATTCATGAATACTGACCCCACCATAAACTCCTTGGAACACACCCTTATGTCTCATAAGCTTAGCATTTCACAACTAACCAGTCTAGTTAGCGCTGCTCATAACGGCTATATGACTTTTTTCCCTATCCTCCTTTTAGTCTCTACATTTTTTATAACTGTTTCTCACAGTGTCTCTTTCCCTCTAGGATTCATCGACTCCCTGGCCATTTCTTCTTCCCTTCCCATTATAATGCAACTCTAAACCTAAATATGGAACCCACTGTTGTAGGATAAAATGAATGGCCCAATCATTCCTCATCAATTAGTCCATCCATCACTGGTGATTGGAGGACAAGGAGGTGGGGGTGTTCATTGTGGCTGCTCTCTGTGGTGGCAGAAGGAAGACAGAAATGGCATGTGAGAGCATTCACACAAAAATGCAATTTTCACCACTATTTTGGTCCCACAAACTGTAATCCAGGAGATGACCTTGTCCTGGTACTTTCACTGGAATGCCCTCCAAATTACACCATCTCTATCATAATTGAGTGGAAATGATCTGACAGCATGAGGACACTTCTCACATGATAATTATTCAATATGATGACTGACGCTCCCCTTTATCCAGTGAGAAGCTTTAGGTGAAGACACAATTGTATACAGCAAAAATAATTCATCCCCTTCCCCAAGACACTGAATACATTTTTGCTAAACAGATAAACAGATTTACATTTCAGTACAGCAAGCAGACTATGGTTTTCTTGCACATAACCCCTTCATTACAATATGCTACACATATAATAAATGCAAGGCAACAGCAACACTTCAATGCTTGCATATAGTGCAGCTATAAAGCATACACTCACTTAAAAGTTCACTACACTTGAGATTTGTAGAGTTAAGTTGTTTTATAATTTCACTAAGTAAGTGCAATTTACAAAATGACTTTTCTGCTTATGCAAGAATGAGGCCAATTCAAATATTGTTTTTAATTCAATTATTTAAATTAGTATCACTGGCTTAAACTAATGTAAGAGGGCACTCTGCAATGAGAGGTAAATATACTTTCATGGAACTACATAGATAAATGCAGATTGTTGTGTGTTTACACTAATCCTGAATGAGAAGGACATACATACACTTCTATCTTAAACACACTTTAAAAAGGACATGGAATACTACAACACAAATACAGGACAGGCCTAGCTCAGAGTGTGACTAACTCCCCTCTAAATATGAGGAGATAAGTAAATCCCAAGGGTACCCCGCTGACTGAGGAATCTTTACATTCAATTCATCATTTTACATTATTTAGGCTACTCCATGGGGAAATACGCTATCTCTCTCATAACTTATGCTAATGGCTTTTACTACCATCTGTGAACTAAGGACCATCAGTCAAGCACGGAGAGTAATCTGAGTTATGAGAATAATACGTCATCTTTGAGTTATTAGTTTGGGGGCTTCCAGGGAGCTGTGTAAGGGACAGAAGGCCATCTCACCCAAACCGTCACCCAACACCATCCCATATCTCGACCTACACCCCTGCCTCCACACTGAGCAGCATGCTCTGGTCGCCTCCAATCAACTTAATAAACAAGCCTAGGGTAAGAGCCAGACAGAGGATAATGGTTCACCTGGAGGTGACAGGAAAAGAAAACAGAGCTCTTTGCATAACGAATGGAGATAGAGATAAGCACAGTGGAACACTTAGGAATCTTGGTAAAGGATTATTCAGACACATCTGAAACTGAATACACTGTCTTTTTTAAGCACTGTATTCTGGGTAATGGCCAGTCTTGCATTTACTGCATGGTTCTGGTGAACCTGCACTGCTGATGTGTTTTCTGGTTGGATAATTTTACTATGAGTAATCTTTTTTACATTTCACTTAAGGGCAAGAGCTTGGAGCATTTTATTTTCTTTCTGTTAAAATGTAAAGCACAGGCATTTTTACACCATTTTCTGAGGAGGTATTGGCTTTTCATGTCATTAGGCATCTACATTCCATGACAACTTTGGTTGCAGAAGAGGACAAAGGACAATGTCAGCACCAGTACAGCAAGCATAATTATTCTCATCTATTATAATGTGTTAAAATCTGCCATGATGCATATCACTGTTTAGAAAATGAGGAGAGCTGAGGGTCCACAGCGCTTATGTAATACAGGAAATGACAATGGCCATGTCAACACTAATATGTTTTTATTTTAAATTGTATAACTTTTGTATGTTTATACCTAAAGTTCTCCCCTTTACACGTTTAGTTTTAAACCATATAGGAATTTTGTTTTAGTGTGGATGGGTAGAAAGTCTTGAGTTGAGAGTAATTACAACCATGGAACAACCAAGCAAGTGCCCCACTGCTTGACTGAAACACAGAAAGGAGGTTCAACCTGAGAAGAACGATTTGTTTGGGTGGTCTAGTTAAAGCCTAGCGCTAAAAGGGCAGTGGTTCTGGTTAGAATGCTAATGAGCAAATTTCCCTCCTGCATGGGAACATCAAAGGCAAGTTAAACTCCCCCTCTCTGGCTACACAGGGCTTCATGGTATCATTACATAGCTCTGTGTGCACTTGAATGCTTGTGTTTATGTGTGAATGAAAAGCAGACAAATGGAGGGGAAAGGCAGAATAGACAACATGATGTTTACATTAGGTCTATTCTTTTGGGAGTGTGCCAGCATCCAGCCATGCTGTGACACACATCACAAGAGCAACCTGGTACCATTCATAATTACCCTCTATTCACAGAGGCCTCATTTGGCATGCTATTATCAGAGATCATTGTTATTTCCTTCTATGTATGTTTGAAATCCCAGTGAGACCAACATGTCTAAAGCAGATAACAGTACTATTTTGGTTAACCCCATTGCGTACATAATACTGAAGATGTATAACCCAGAGAAAATTCCCAACAGTGATTTCTAAGGATTTAATAGAGCATCAGGGCATAAGAATCTTTTCTTATGAATTCTGCATAACTATTGCTAGAAATATAGTACTGCTATCCCGTGTACTGAAAAAAAATCTCAGAAAGAGCTCTGTTTTCATGCATTTCCATCCTTTCAATCTGACAGCAACAAAACAATCACCGATGAAAATTCGGTTTCTGTTTTGCCATGACCACATAACACACTTGAATAAATTATACAATATACAGAGGTGAAACCTTTCTGTCAAAAAGATACCCAAACATATAATGGAATAACAAAAAATTCTCAGATACCATGTGAAGCCAGAAGGACTTCTCAAAGTAAGTGGGCAGTACATTAACTTAAATGAAAGTAAAGACTATGTCCAGTTTTCATAGGCTGATTGGAGGCCTACTTCCAGAACTGCTAGAGTTACACATGGCTCAGGTGTGTGAGGCCAGCATGATGGATCATCCTGTTGTGAAGCTACCCCTCTGCAGAGCCCTGAGAAGACAGCTGGGAGATAAGGAGGGCCCTATATGAGAGCACATCTCCTCTTCACATCGATCCTTGCCACCACTAGGCAGGAGGTCCTCACATGCCAAACCGCAGATAGAGGTAGAGAGGGTGGGCAGGGTGACAACAGGGAGAACAGTTTTGCAGGTTTAGCAGCCACCTTCAAGTGATAAAGACACTGGAAGATAAAACCCCTCTTGGCCTCATGCAGATAAAAGACAAACGGTGTAGTGCTTTGTTTTAGGGGGAAAATAACATTCTCAACTCTCTGGTAGATAAGAGTAATCTGTCTTTCTGGTTATAGTCATCATTATTATCATCTGTGGGGAAAAAAAAGACACCCTTCATATAGAACATTGTAAAATACCATACATGTAACTTAACTTGTTTGGGTCATTAGGACAAAAAGAGTGAACCTTAGCATTTTAACTGACCTTGTATCTCGTGCCAGCAACTTAGGAATAGAATTGCTGGAAGTCAATTAAGAATGAAAAGAGGCTTTGCACTCAAAAAATGGCACTTGCTACAATTAGAAATTCCTCTAGAGTTAATAAGCACAGCTGCAGGTCACAATCAGCTAAAATGTTTTCTTGCAAAGTACAACATTAATTCACACATAATTTCTCACATTCTAATGTTGACAGCCTCAAATTCATCATCATTTTTTCTGTTGCTATTATGAAACAGAGCAATCTGTAATATCCTCACACCTATTATTAGCTGAAAAACACTGGATCAATCATCAAGGCCAAGATTTAAAAACCTGTAAAAGGTGATCTGGCAGAAAATAACAACAATGAAAATGTAATAGCAAAGAAAATTACTTCTTGTGTTTCTTTGTACGTGGCAAATCAATACTGAGAGTCGACTGAAGCAGACAGACACCATTCAGGAGGACAGTATAACTGCTTTACAGGGCCTGGCTTGGTTATGGAGACGCATGTTTGTGACCCTTGATCTCAATCACAGAAATTCCTAAGAAGGCTGTGAGCTGAGGGGCTCTTCATGTTGCTGATAGATTGAGATTCTACACTGCAAGTTTGCAGTCTTAAAAATGTATCAGACGAGATAAGGGCCACTCCAAGCTGCATGATTAAATGCGAATAAGGTTTCAACAGCTCAATGTACACTAATGGATACCATGTGTGCAGAGCGTTTAACTATGCAGTGCCTTTGATCTTTCTTTTTGCCTGTCCTTTGCTTCTGATGAGTCATATTTACCAGGTGGTAAACATTAATGACTGAATAAATAGAGAAGCACCATGTTTATTTCTGTCCAAATGTGTCTTCAGTCCAACAAATGGGGAAAAAAATCTTTAAAGAAAAACTATGTAATTCTGAGGAAAGTTTTGACCAAAAAAAATAGTAATCAATAATAATTAATGAAGTATTCTGATTTCTGATATAGTTACAGGTGAAACACACACAGTGGAAAAATGTGAGGCATACTGTCAATGTCAGTGAAGATATTGGTTTATGGTTGCATAAACCAATATGCTGTGATAGAGACCTTCATCATACACTATACTGTATAAGAGGATATTCATCTATAATATTTGATTTGCTATATTAGACAGATATACTAAGGTCTACTGTCCTAGTTGGGATCAGACTATACAACTGAGGGTGGTTAACACAGCTGGATAAACAGATAAGGCTGAAGCAGTGACCTTATTTCATTGTCATATTATTGCCACATATCAAAAAATTCCCCGGGGACTAAAAATTAACATTTTGCATGTAACTGGGTACATTTTACCCCAACCTCATCTCACTGTGGTGAAGAATGATTATTTCAATCACGTCACTGCAAAAGTCAAAATTCAGAAAGGAAGAACAGTGTGATTGGGCAATACCATTCTACTAGAGTTCTTTAACCATTATTCCCACACCACAGTTGGTTGCCTCAGATTTCCTCCATTGCCTTGATGATAATGTACTTTGGCAGGCCACTAAAGTAATGACCATCTCTCAGTGTGTCACAGTGCAAAGTTGCTCTGCACTAAGCTCTAATATTTGGGCCTTACATTCAGCTACATTTAACACAGACACTTGAAATGAAATAGACACTAAAATCTGCCATGAACTCAATAGAACAGATGTGCTGTATGCCAGATCTTATAAGTGCAACATTAATTGCTTTAATACCATAGGAGCAATCAATGAGACGTAATAATGAAAGACAAAAGCATTCACTCACCTCCCCCCCCTCCCAGAAGAGTGGAGTTTGCTGAAAAAGAGGGGAAAACGAGTCAGTAAATACACACATATCATTTACTGTAATAGCATAAGGTATCACAAAAGACCTGAAACTGGCTTGAATAATTAGTTATTTTTAAGACCACTTTTACAGGAAAAACCTATAATCACACATTTCAATATCTCTGTCTAGCAAAGACAACATGAATTTGTTCCAATAGTTTGTTTATCAAATCTCAAAAAAAAAAAAAGACAAATGCATAAGGCAATGTTTTTCTTTAAATATCATTAGCCATTTGGCAACAAGTGAACAAATGTGTGATTCAGTCACCTCAGTCAACTCAATATACACGCCTTGGCAGATTTTTCTTTGGCAAAATCACAACGGTTGTGCTCAATAGAACATGATTCATTAAAAGCAATTAGCAGAAGCCTTTACTCTGAGACAGTTGTATACTACTGTGAAACACCAAAATCTAGATATTGTCATGGCTTTGTAAGGCCTAATTGTCTCTCTGTGAAAATCTGTCACAGAAATTGTTAGAGACAAGGTAGAAATTATGGCAAAGTACAACTGCATGTTAGAATTGCAAGGAATAAACTGTTTTCATGGCATACCCACTCTACACCAATAGCTTCTCACTGTAAATAAATGTATGTTACTGAGCAGTAAAGAATATAACCTTAGAATGCTGTTTTGGCTGCCCTACTGTTTTTGGGTTTTTTTTTTGGTAAAGAGTTTATTATTCTAAAATATAATATCAGCTTTAGCTGTTTTCTTATATGCCCTGCAACCCTGAAAATTTCTGGATATTACCCAACATGTCCAATGCAGTCTGGCAAGACATTAAACAGTGTTCAAAGGAAACCTATTATGCTCATTTCCAACTCCAAATTTTTATTTATGGACTCTACAATAGCTTTACATGATTTACAGTTAAAAAATAACCCTTATCCATTTTATGCTGGGCTTCAGTACAATCTCTGAACATAAGTGGGCTTGCCCTCTCATCCCCTCTTGACATCAGACAGAGTCAGAAGAAGGAAAAAACAGTTTGAAACAAACCATTCGGCTGGCCGGAAGAGATTATCTTCAACAGCAGTCTTGGTTATGAAATCTTATTTTACACTATTCTTGGTTGCACAAATACTGGAAGCTGCATTGCATCCACAACAAGTCAACGTCTACACAAAAAATAACTGAAATAATAACCAACACAATACTTCTAAATTAATGACTTGAACATGCTGTTTCAATGAGTCTTTGCATTAATTAAAAAAAGAAAATGTGTTATGTACTAAAAAATGTGGCTGTCATTTCTCCTAAATTACTGTACTCATTTTTCTGTATTTTTAAAGCACAAGGCTCGTCAACTTAAAGAAAGAGGACTGGCTTGCTCGTTTGACACACTATCGATCTAGAAGTAAAGCCTAGCTCACGGATATCTGTTCTTAGCTTGAAGACAGTTTAGTTCAAACAGTCACAGGATATCCCATGCTGTTCAAGAATGACCGAATCCCCTACATTTATTGTAGTTTACTGGTTCAGCTGGAGATACCAGTCATAGTGATATGCAAGTATCATTAAAAATGAACCTGTTCTCATTTTGCTCTGCTACAGACATTCTTACACATGAGAGAAGGAAGATTAGAGAGGATTTAAAGTACATCTGTTAATTTGAATGTTACTAAAAGTAGGTAGCCTATGTGTTTGAAGTGTAGTTCATACATCGGGTATTGAAAGAATCATACACCGCACCATGGCTTTAATGATCTCCAGCTCCAGCTATGCATCGGGTATCATTAGCAGTGAACGCTTCCCCATTAAAAGCTTATTTCTCAAAAATGTTTCTGTGCTCAAGTAAAAGTTAATGAATATGTGATATCAGGGAAAGTAATCCAATCAGAGCAAAGTCCTGTGGTTTTTATTTATTTATTTATTTGCTGTGTGTCTGAAGTGATTTCTAGAGTTTGCTCAGTTTCCACATGTTTCTGTGGAAGCATTACTGTTTTGCATTGTTCTCATTTGGGCACCCCCACATATGAGTGGGCATAAAAAAAGTCTCCCACTGCAGAATTTGTTTCATCAAAGGCTCTTTGTTTTGTGTATGTGTGTAAGTACATACAGTATGAGCACAACATACACAAACAAAAAACAGCAACTCAAACAACGATGTTCTGACAATGCACTGTCATGTTTACAATAGCACCTCTCCAGGTTTTTCTGTGATGAAAAAGACACTCATGGTCTCCCAGCCTTTGTTTAGCTGTGGAATCTGACAGTCATCAACAGAAAGCACACAACTCAAATGTGCATTGCCTCTAGAACAGCCTTTTGTAACCAGGTTGAGACATTTTGTGTTTATATTTGAAGATAAAGAGACACATTTCAGATTTTAAACGCTTAAAATCATTAATTTTAATACATTTTCAGTGTGAATTGCTTGGAGTCATTTATCATAAATTGGCACAATGTAAGTAGTAGTTTCAGTGCCAGTTTAAAGCAAGCTAATACTATGCTAGTTTTCAGCAAAGTCTATCATCTTTTTCTAGTCTCCTGGGGAGTCTTCCTATTCCTGAGCTATTAAAACACTGGGGTTTAATTACCTGACATTATGGAAATGCACGCCTGAGGGGGGCGCTTCATTTACTCCACACCTAATCAGAGATTGGAGATGTGGCTGCTAATCAGTCTGACAACTCTCCTGCATGTGTGTGTGTGTGTGTGTGTGTGTGTGTGTGTGTGTGTGTGTGTGAGGTAGAATAGTAGTAGTAGTGAACAGGGTAGGCTTGGGGTTGAGATGTGAGATACTTTTCTAATGTGTTCATGGCAATAGCCCACTGGGAGATGAGGAGTGTTCTCATCTTCATTGTGAGCTTGATAAATGTATGTGGGGAAAGGTAAAAGTGCTGCTTTGTGCCTTTTTATTTTCCCTCTTCCTGTTTCCCCTCATTGAATAATTTGAACATCATTCTCCAAACAAAATGTTCGAACTGTAACATTTAGAGTCAGTGAACTCAGTCCACATACACATCAAGGGAGACATATGAAACTGAAAATGAATGGGGACTTGCTTTAATAACAGATCTTCAAGCATTAGACAAATAAGAAACAGCTGGCAGAGAAGCTAACCTAAAGCAGAACAGAGCTGCCCAGTGCTCTTAGCACCAAAGGCTATAAGCTGGTGTCTTATTCAGTATGACTTCCTGAGAAGCGCGTCAATTATTCTGAGTGGAAATCAAAACAGAAATCCATATTTGGCCACATCCATCCCATAATGCATATTTTATAGTTTGTGTATTAATTATAACCTAGCCCTTCTTTCTGTTTTGCCTGCTCTGAGCTCAGTCTGGTTATCTTTTGGATCAACACATATCTCCCTTCAGGGAAGCAGTGGAAGGCCAACAATTAGTATTATCAGAAGCCCATTATCTGTTGCATTTACAGAATAACTACACGTGGAGTTGCCCCTTTGAAAGTATGTTTAATACATTTCCCACTCTGCAGTCCTCTTTATAGCGTCTGCCAGTGTATTTCACCAAGAGAATTTAATTACACCACTTTTTCAAAGGACAGAAAAGGCTATCTTAAGCTTTAAAATAACTGAAAGGATACCATCACAGTAGACAAAGTATAGCAGCAAGCTTGAGTTTTTAACGTAAATATTTCTTGTAGCAGTAAAGGTAAGCCTTGCCGGTTGGCAATGACCAAGGTCATGACAAGAAAGAATGAAGCCAAAGGAGTAGAATATAACTTGGAGTTCATCAGGAGTGCTAGAGTGTCATCCCAGCAGTAACCACAACATGGGAGGTAGATCTCAGTGGAGAGGCTCCCCAGATTGCCTGCAGATGGTAGGTCATTTGGAACTGCCGGTCTACGCGGTCAGGCTGGATCATCAAACACGTGTCTTCACTGTCACTGTCGGAACACCTACTTCCTTTCTGCACTTTGAACTCTTAACCCCCACAGAAAACTCTGATAGCTCTCAGCCAATGAAAATAGAATGGTGCCTCTACTGTGAATTTTCACAGCAACGAAATATTGATAACAGCCAAAGAGGGTGACAAGCACAGTATAAAGAAGCTGGCAAGTCAGCATGGACACTCAATCAATGAAAAAAATTGTGAAACCACCCTCTCATCTCAGTGTGTCAAGATATTTGAAGAGCATTCATAAAAATGGCTTGTGTGCACTAAGTATGCGAATCCTGTGTGTGCAGAGGGCACTGAGGCATGGATCTGGGTTGCATGTTTGGTGTCGTCAGCAGAGCCCTAGATCATGCAGTTAAATAGGAAGTGCTAGAGCGTAACCACAAAACCTCAAGGCAGTAAACAGATCCACTGCCTACCTTCTGCTCTCTGCCACCTTAACTGAACCTTTTAAATATGTTCCATCAAATGCACATTCACCTTCTCCTTAGCAGCCTCTCACATGCTTCTCAGTAAGCTCAGGCATTAATAGTGTGCTCTGCTGTGACTTTGGGATAAAAGGTGGTGTACAGAAACTAATAAAAAATCTTTATGGGTCAGGTTGCCTGCTCTGTTGCTGAGTCAAAAAAATCCTGGTGCAATTTTTCAAAGCAACCAGGGCCGCCTCGGCAATATAGTGCTGCTGACCTATCTGTGCCTACAAATCTTACAAGCATTTTCTTCAAACTTTTTTAGTAAATACATCTGAGAACAAATTAACTGTCATAAGTATGCTTTGTTCTGCATCACTCACTATGCTTTTGAAGTGTGCCTTACGTGTCCACAAGGAAGGAGTTCTGATTTTATCAAATGTGACGTTCCACACAAAAACTGTCCCAAATAAAAGCACTAACTAGGTCAACAGAGCTGCTCTTTGTTACCAGGAGCTATATTATCTATTATTCTGCTTTAATTAGAAGTCTTACTAACAGCTAGTTTAACAGGCACATGATTAGCATCTTATACACAATGAACTGCAAATAGAAGTCATTAAATAATGAAAATGATCATTTATAGGCTTGATTGACACTTAGATGATGATTAGCTATTCCTCTTTATAGTGTTCTGATGAGTGACATGTCAGCTCTGAAAGTCTATCTTCAAACAGTCAGTGGAGTGAAGGACTTCCTTTAAGAGCAGAATAATATCTGCTCCATACAAAGCAACTTTTCTACTCCACCTGCCTTCCTAACAAAAACTGATGCTGTGTGCCAGCACACACACAATCAAATGCGTACATGCATGTACAGGGAAGTATGTGTGTGTACATACACACCAACACCACTGGAAATATTCCAAATTTGATATCTAGAGCAACCCATCTCATGTCTGTGCAGCTCTGTGTTAAATTGAGACTATTCTAACCTTCAATGATAGAGGCTGTTCGCTTTTAGTAGCCGCTGAAATTCACACAAATAGAAATAAAATTGAAATGAGCCACCAGTTGTGAGATGAGAGTCAAGAGGCAACAGTGGTATTTCTTATTTGTGGCACATTAAAAATTCATGCTACACCACACATGCTGCCTCGCCTGATAATATTGGTTGGCATTTTTGTTCTTTATATCTTATAGAGGTCCCTAAGGAGCCTGACTGAGCCAGGCAAACTTGCGGCCAAGGTGGCACAATCCCAGAAGTCCATTCACACACAGAATGGCTTCATAAGACAAAAACTGTGGCTGAAACAAATAAGTCAAGGTTGTAATGATGTGAATATCCTACATGGATGAAGTTAAGAAAACTAAAAACATGATCTTAATGTGGATATGTCAAACCATTTACTGAAATAATAATTACATATTATTTACAGTATATGATGAGGATATAGTGCATTTGCATCAGTTAAAGCACAATTACTCTGTGCAAAATAAATTCAAAGGAATTTGGTGAAAGAAAAACTGCAAAGCAGTTAAGTGTTGCATTCAGCTTCAATTTCCATTGTGTGTCTCTGTCGTGCAGTGGTTTGCACATTCACCTTACAAGTTAAAATGTTCCTGGTTTGATTCCAGGTGGGGATACAAGCCATGGGGGGATGCATCTGGCAGAAGACCTCTGCCCGATTATTGATAAGGATCAATCCCCTGTAGTGATACCATCGCAAAAATACACGTGAGCAGCTGAAGGTGCATTTTAGTGCGAGTGGTTTACACATTCTTACACTTGAAAGGTCCCTTGTTCACAACTTGGAGGTCAAAAGCCAGTATACTTCTAGTGCTGGTCCTAAGCTTAGGCCATCTGGTTTAAAAATCTGTGCCAAATTACATATGAGGATTCATCCGCTGTGATGACCCCTTCAGGAAAAGGAAGAAGCTGAAACTACCTTCCATAGCTATAGTATGAGGTGTTTGGTCAGCTTGATATTCACAATCTAAAAAAAAAAGTACTCAAAAAATGAGTTTGGCTCAATTTATTTTTTAACTTCTTGCTTGGATGAAATTGCAAGTTGTGTTTATACTGTAATAATAAGATTTTAAATAAAGGACCACTTGCGGGGTTTCAGTATTTCATTACAGCAAATTAAATCTAATTTTAAAAAATGTTGCTATCTACACATGTATCGGGGTGGGCAAACAACAATTCAGGCTGAGACTCCATTCCAGGTCACCCAGGTTACATAAACCTACAAGCTTCAGCTTTGTAGGCTAACCCTGTTTATTAGGGCTGTCATAATATTATTTTATTTCAAAAATTTTAGAAAAAATAATGGCCAAACAGTTAAATTATATTTTCGCTAAACGCAATATTCTTGATAGGTTTCAATCTGGGTTTCGTCACCTCTATTCTACTGAAACTGCTCTTCTTAGAGTTTCTAATGACATTTTAATGAAGAGAGATGTGAGTAAATGCTCTGTCCTTGTACTTTTAGATTTAACAGCAGCATTTGATACAATTGATCATGGTATTCTGATTGACAGATTAAGGACAAGGGTGGGCATCTCTGGATCAGCCCTAGGATTGGTTTTCTTCTTACCTCTCAGACAGAACTTTCTCAGTTGCTGCTGACAGCTTTGTGTCCTCATCTGCCACTTTGTCCTGT
>VUQH01088377.1:0-19229 GCA_015106775.1 Etroplus canarensis | reverse complement strand
GATCTAGCGTGCAGTTCTCTAGGCAAAATTGCACTGTTGATGCCAGAGGAGAATGGCCAGACTGCTTTGTTGTAGATAGGAAGGCATTCATCTTCACCTCTACTCCTTGTACCTTCACCATTCCACCTGCCTCCCTCTCATTCACACACACGTTCTGTCTTGTTTTTAGAGACTTTCATTTCTCTTCTTTCCATTACATACCTCAACCACAACTCAAATAACCACTTGTTACCACCAAGGTATGCAGAAGACTATCTCTGAATGCACGTCAACCCTACCTTGTATCAAAGAGTTCAAGCCAGTGATATGGGCATATTTTCTTAGCACACTTTGTGCCCCTTAGTACCAACTGAGCATTGTTAAACTGCCACAGCCTACCTGAGTATTGTTGCTGACCATTTCTATCCCTTTATAACCAAAGTGTACCCATCTTCTTATGGCTGCTTCCAGCAAGATAACACTCCCACGTCTCATAGCTCAGATCATCTCTAACTGCTGTCTTGAACATTGCTACACATTCAGTGTATTCAAATGGCCTTCCCATTCACCAGATCTTAATCCAACAGAGCACTTTTAGGATGTGATTGAACAGGAGAGTCACATCATTAAGTGTTAAAAGCAGTTTTTTTCATGTTAGATCAGATGTTAAAGCATAAACATCTGATTAAACTTTGAATTTTGCAAATGAGGTTTTCAGTGAAACGCTTCAGCTTTTGGTTTTGATATCAGTCTTGTGTCTGCTCCCATTTTTCCCAAAGTGACTGGAGGTCTGTTTCAAAATGTTGAAGTCTTAATGCTCTTTTTCTGACTAACTGCTGATGGTTAAGGTGAGCCCAGCAGTCCAGGAGTTTTAGCAGGAGAAACTCTCCCGCCCCCTAAGTGTGGATGAGGTGGTGGCTAATATGCAAATACTATCATCACTGAGCAACAAATGATAAGGTTAGGCTAAATAACCGACCAGTTAATTAAGACTGTCATATTCCTTTCAGTTTTAATAAAGGCGCCCTTTTAATTGACATTAAAGAAACTGCATATGAATCACTTTGCCACTGTGTACAAAGCCTTCAAAGCCATTACTAATTATATAAGTAAACATTAGAGATTATGCTGTTCTATGTGACATGCTGCATCTTTCTGTATTGTATTTTATGAGTTGCCCTCTCAGACTTTGGTTCATCAATACTCCGACTCCAGGAAGTCCTTCCACAGTCGTCAGTGGCAGACTGAGGTATCCATGTGTGTGTGTGTGTGTGTGTGTGTGTGTGTGTGTGTGTGTGTGTGTGTGTGAGTGTGTATGTGTGTGTGTGTGTGTGTAGGTGTGTGTATGTGTGCCCTGAGATAGCCTGGGTCAGGAAGGCACCAGTCAAATGATGACTAATGAAATATATGTATAGGATCACTACTACTATGTTACAGTAGATATCTGTGTAAAGGCCTGTAGAGAATGAACCCAAAATATCTACAAGAAAACACTGTATAGAATGAGGATTGGTGTTACTTTTAGAGATTGTTCATGATTATTTTTAACGATGAACTGATGGAGCCAGCTTTAATGACAATACTGTGTGAAGTATTGTTCTCTTTCAGGGAACAAGTACTAATTTTACAGCCTGGGTAAAAAGAAACAAGACATTTTGATCCTTTTAATGATCTAGATGCATTCACAATTATAGTGCTGTAAATAATGGTTTATTTTATATTATCGTGTATCAGCAAATACATGCCAGACTTTCTCTATTTCTGCAGTCTTATCAATGATCTAATAAATCTTCACCTCAAACTCTGGCAAAAAAATAAGTGAACTGAAACAATTAGCAACTATTTTCTACTTTCTTTTAAAGTGATACCCAATTTATACATCCAGGCTGTGGTTAACTTATATGAATATTTTGTGATTGTCATGGTCCTTGGGGGTGATGTTCTAGTTTTTGTACTACCAGCATGTTTTCAGTATGTTTGCTGTATTTATTGTGATTCTTCAGTTGGGATTCTGAGCATCTGTTCTAGTTACGCAGTTCCATTCTGCTATTTCAGTATATTGCATTTGAGTTCATGTTCACCATTTACTAAGTTTATTTGAGTTTGTTTCCTTAGGTTTAGCTCTTTTTTTCTCATGTTTCCCTGTGTTGAGTCTGTGTAGTTTGAGTATTTCCTGTTTCCCTTGTAAGTCTTTGTCTCTGGTATTTAGTTCTGTGCTTTTGTTCTTATTGTATTTTAGTTCTAGTCTCGCTTTGTGTGTTTTATTAGTTTCCTCCAGGTCTGCTCTGTCTTAGTTCAAGCCCATGCCTGTGTTTAGTTTGTCATTACTTTTCTCTGTGCCACCTCAGTCTGACCCTCTTGTGTTCGTGTTCATCTGTCAAGTTCAGTCTCGTGTCTGCATTCTCAGTTATGTTTCTCACTTCCTGTTTTACTTTGATACCAGTTATGTTCCATGTATTGTATTCAGTTTTTGCTTCTTGTTCTTGACTGTTACCATCTGCGCTCCTCTCCCTCCTGTTGCTTGTTAGGCATTAGTCTGAGTGTATATATAGTACTGATTTCCTCAGTTCCTTTTCGTGTCATCAGTTCTTGTGGATGTCAGTCTAGTCTGATATTGTCTCCTCCAGCCAGTGTATGTATTCCAGTTCCACAGGTTTTCATGCTTGGTTTCTACTCTATGAACTTGATTCTTAAATGGATTTTTCAGCTATTTTTTACTTGTCTTGTTTGCTTGAGTCTTGTATTTGGGTCCTCATTCTCCACACACACAGGCCAACCGTGACAGTGATCAGTGTCCTCGGTTCTCTAGCAGATGTGGCCAGAGAGATCAAACCACCTGACAATTTTTGTGCACATTTTTCGCAATTGTCACCGGACGAAACCAAAGCACATCATCACCATCGGTTTTCCCTTTGCTGGAGTATAAACCGCTTAGGGTGCATCTGACTCTATCAGGCGCTTAAAGCTCACCCTATCCATCATACATTTCCTTAACTGTTGGGCGTCAACCCCATTCATTTTCTCCCATTGCCACCAACTTGGAGAATGGTCATCGAATAAGATCTGTTTTCTGACGTCGCTGTTATCCAACGTGCAAATGTGAGGTAAGTATTTTAATTGCTGTTTGCAACAGAAGGGTTCTAGTGGTGTTGTGTCAGTGATACGATGAAGGTCTGTGTTAGATAGCTCCATTCGTTGTTGTCACCATCTGATCTTTCATCAGTCCTGTCATCTCTATGCCTTCTATATCTGCCTTTAACCATCCTTCAAAGAAATCCATTCCACACCACCTCCATCTTCTCCAGTTCTCTCACATTCAGCTACCAGGTCTGTACACTGTACAGAAGATGGGGTGTCACACATGTGGTGAGGAACTTTATTCTTGTAGACATATGTATTCTCTGAGCCATTCACACATGCTTGTGCTTGTTCCGTTCCTCAAACACTGATCTGATTCTCAAACCAAGGGTTTGAGCGTCCTCACTGGAGTTAGTGATTGTATGGCCCGGATATACCATTTACACAAAGGAGGCTGTCTTGGTCTTTAATGTCTTCGTCGACATTAAAAGTCATCGTTTTTGTTTTTGGTTTGGACATTTTCAGCCCAAATCAAGCGTAGGTGTTGTCATAAATCCGCAGGATGGTTTGTAGCTCCTCGATGGACTCTACAAAAATGGCTTGGTCATCTGCGTATAAAAGATCCGTTATTCTGTTCTCCCCTTTCGTTCGAGCAGTTTTTTTAAGTTCCCTTGGTGATACCTCATTTGGAATACAGGACTTGATTTTAAAACCTGTTTCTGGATATAACTTCTCCATTTCATGATGAGCTATCCTTACCACGAAATCCATGTAGATATTGAAAAGAGTTGGAGACTCCAAAGCACCTTGCCTGCATCCAACCTGAGTATCAAATAGTCAGGTGGAACCTTTGATGTATGCCTTCGTGTCCGTGTATAAGGCCCTTAGGACTGCTACCAGTTGGGGACACTTCAGTCTGATCTCAAGACATTTCAGCAATGCTTCACGTAGTATCCAACTGCATGCAGCTTGTAAGTCAACAAACACGATGAATAGTGGAGTCCCGGATTTTCTGGATTTTTCAAGCACGTGGCATAGTATAAAGATGGCATCATTAGTTGACCAATTTGCACGGAACCCATACTGAGATGATAACAGAATGTATTCATAGGCATCACAGAGTCTATCAACGATGATCCCTGAAACAATTTTTGACAGGGTTGCGATAATACTAAGTCCCCTGTAATTCTCAGCACAAGACCTCAGGCCACATTTGTAAAGGCATGCGATACTTGCAATGAGCTATTGCATTGGTACTTGGAGACGTGTCTCTATCAAGCTCACAAGGAGAACGAGGTGGGACAAAAGACGTTCAGAGGTCGCATACTTCAGATGTTCAGCATATATTTTATCCATTCCCTTGCATTTTCCATTCTTTAGCCGCTTTTTTCCAGCTTTAACTTCCAAGCTATCAGGGACTGATGCATCAATGTCTGGAAGATCATCGGGTGGCAATATATATGGATGGTCCGCTGGGTGTTCAAGTTCTGGTGGAAGTTCATAAGTTCGTGGGTAGAAAAATTATCTTCTAACTTGGATGGTGATATCAGCAGTTTGTTAGATCTTTTCAACTAGGTGTACTGTTTTCATTAGCCTGAACTCCTTTTCAACATTACAGTGTTCGCTGGCTAAATTGATCCGATCTGCCTTGGCTTTAAAATAGGCATTTTTAAGCTGGTTACGGAGCTTCTTTACGTCATCTCCAATGGATCTTCAATTTATTGGGTCTTTCTCATGTCACTGCTTTTGCAAGAGTTCTCTGTAATTTTGGCTTACCCACAGTTTGTCAAGTTGAGGCTTTTCTGATGGGGGAATTGTTTCCTTGGACATTTGTCTGATCGTTTCAACAACAAATTTCCCCACACCATTCATGTTATGTAAGTTGGGTCCAAATTCCAAGAGTCGCTCAAGTTTGCTGTTGTATTCAGCTTGGATTGAAGGGTCATCTCTAAAGTGCTGGACATTCTTGATAACTTCACACTGGCATTTACTGGAAAATATTTGCCTGATTTTCTTCTTTGTTGGAAATCGGGCTTGCATCACGACCACCCGATGGTAAGAGGCAAAAGGCTGGCTTTGCATAGGAAAGACCCTGCAGTTCTTTGCTGCTCGTTTTCCGTACCACTCAGTCATGATGTAATCTAGTCTCAGTTTGCACCCTAGGTTTGACACAAAAGACCATCTGTGCTCACCAGGCTTTGTAGTCAACATGGTATTTAACAAGAATAAGTTGTTGGTTTCTGCTGTTTCTATTAATCGTGTGCCATTGAAGTTGGTTGGCTCAGTATTATGGAACTGGCCAACACGATACCATTTATTTGGTTTACAGTCCATCGAGATATTAGTGTTGAAATCTCCAGCGACAATGATTTTGAAAGATGGATTGTCTGTTTTTGCTTTCCTTATCTCTCTGTTAAGTGTTTGATAGAATGCCTGTTTTGTGGATTCAACATATTGCTCAGTCGCACAGACGGTTTCACTCCGGGTACCTTTACGCGTACGTTGGTCATACGTCCTTCAACAGCATGATTCACATCCAGCAGTCTAACATTAGGAGCAAGAGCTACAGCAACACCCACTCTAGCCGTTTGCATACCATTGTATATCACCTGCCATCCTTCAAGGACAGGATCGTCAAAACAGACCTCACCTTCTCCTTTCTGTCTTACCTCCTGCATACAGGATATGTCATGGGATAGATTGTTAAACTGGATAACACAGTCAGCTAACTTGCTTTCACATTTCCCCACTCTCACATTGATAGTGCCGAGTCGAAACTCGTGATATTCTTTTTTCCGCTGTGGCATTTCAACTACCATATCTCAATAATATAAGAGCAGAGCTTTCATTTGCCTTTTAACAGAATTATATTTTCCAGACTGAAAGAGACTACTTCACAGTCTGGTGCCAGTGCTCCGTTTGCTCAACCAGTCACAACGCCGGGATCCCCAGGATGCGCCTGTCTTAGTGATGGAGGTGGAGCTGGCTTGAGCATGAGAGGCAATAAGACTTATAAGGTCTTATAATAACTTATAAATGCCTTCCAAGCCTAGCATATAGCAAGTTGCGCATCACACAGTTTGCACCCCTGCTTCACTGAAGTACAAAATTGGCTATGTGATTTAATTTTTTTTTTTTTTTTTTTGGGGGGGGTGATTAAATCCATTCTCAACAGCCCCTGCATTAGGAATACTTGCTACATATTTTATGTATTTCATATAATGGTAAATTGCTGTCTGTTTCTTACAAGTTTTAATTTGTCAGCAGCGGCGGCTTTAGAGCTTACTTATAGAGCTTAGGCTACATATAAAAGCCTGTATGTTTTCCATTCATCAGTGGACAGGACAGGGTAGAATTTTGTGGTATAATATACACCTGAAGTTAATTAGAAAAGCTATAATGGTTTCCTGTACACTTAGTATGCATCTTAGAAATTTTATAGCTAGCTAAAGAGCCATTTTATTGATTACAACAGGAAGCAATACATAGTTTTTTAAAATCTCACTTGGAAAGAGCCAGCTCAAATCCTACTGCTAATATGCTATTGCTTAAATGAGAACTGTATTTAGTTTGGAGTTTTTCACTATGAGTTTTAAGTAAAGACATAGAAAAATGTGAAAATAATGCATAATATTGTACAGCAACAGCTAGCTGTCTGTTGGAATGCCTAGATGTCCGGTGGATGCAAATGGAGATCCAAAACATTGATCCAACAGAGCATTTACTTGCGATAATCTTATTATATAAAATTAATGATGTCTGCTATCTGCAGGAAAGCAATATATAGATGCTACTTGAGGCTTTCAGTGGAACATTTCAGACATCATTGGCTTTAAATATGCTCTTAAGGTCATAGCACTCACTTTATAAGAAAATGATAAAATAAACAGCTGTGATATCAGAAATATTGATTTGAAATGCATTTTGAGCTTAGTAAACCATGAGCTGAACTCTCATGTTGGCTTTGAAGGCTTTCATAAATGAACAGTTTACAATTTCTTATCACATAAAATGAGGAGTCCTTTAAACCCTGTTTATGCGTGTAATTTGCTGATTATGAAAATTGTTTTTGAAGTTACTTTGAATATAAGAGTTTGTCTTAGTAATGCACTGCGCTATGAGACCCACCTACACACACATAGATATCTCCAGATTCTCTGATTCTTTTGATGATATCATGTACTGGAGATGATGGAAAATTCAATGTCTTTACATTGAGGAACATATTTCCAAAATTGGAAAAGTGACTTTTTGTGATTTTTGTCAAAATCGTTTCATTTGCCCTTTAAATTAACAATATGTGATACTGTATATTGTGCAGTTGTCTGCAAAGCCTTCTTGTAACAAAGTAATTTATCATATGCGTAAACATTAGATATTACGCTCTTCTATGTAACATGCTTTACTTCTTAACACATCAAAAATCACTACAATTGCTGCCTCCTGACAGTTTGCCAGTCTTGTGGTTTAAGTGAATGTCTGATAACTGTGTGACTTCAAAATGATTTAAAGGCAATGACACACACTCTCCTCATCAGCTAAGACTGCTTCAGAGTGAAAGTACTGGTGTAAGTTTGATACCAACAGTAGAATTTGCATAAATCTACAATGAAACCTTTTTCTATTCCTTAAAATATACTTATAGATTACAGATATTAGTCTATTTATTACTTTGGATTTTGCCTTCTATACAGGGCAACGTAATAAGGAAAAGAACAAGGTGCAAATAAGAAAGATGTAAATAATGAATATAACACATACATAATGAGATATTAGGAGGATCTATATGAACTTTATGGATAGTAATCCCTTCAGCAATAAGTCAGATAATGAGCAATCACTGTTGGACATCAATACCACATGCTCTAAGTACTGTATATCTAATGGATTTGAGAGATAAGCGCTGCTCAGCCTTGTGATAAATGGACTCTTGCATACATGCACATTAAGTGTATGGAAGAACCATGCAGCTGCACTCAACAAAAGGAAAAAGGAATGTAGCTGAAACATAGCAGCCTGACTAGCAACTTATCAGGGCCAAAAATAAGTCTCAAAATGAGGTGAAGACAAAAAATTGATAACTGGGGTTTTCTAATATCAAGCACTACTCTAAAAGTACTTTAAAATCTCCCTTATTCTGAAGCAACCGTCAATTTTGAGTAAAACTTAAAAATACTATTACTCAGTTCAGTGGCTCAAGGCTACAGCGAATTGCTAGGAACCAAAGGGCTGCTGATGTGGTGCTGGTTCGATTCTTCTGATTTTCAGGCGGTACTACACCAGATCATATTACATTAAACTGTATTTCTGATATTTTTCTCCCTTATTATATTTGTGCAAAATACTGATTGTGTTTACATGTAGCAGAGCTTGCGGTAACCTTTGTTGTAAAAAACCTTGCAATTATCACAGGAGGCTTCAGTAGAACTGTAGCTTGTTAAACTGTGGGTTTTAGGGGTTTATCCAGATTCAGTGTTAAGTGAATTAAAGTTATTCTTGTGTGGGAATTTCAGCCAGTTTGACAATGGGTAGTATATTACTGCAGTATATTACTGATGTCAGATTCATTGGCAGAATCTTAAAAAGAAAAAACTATCAGATTACTCTCACAGCTGGAAACAAATGAAATGGAAAATTGAAAGTGCTGCACTTAACAGTGAAAGAACTTAAGGTAAACACTCCTGCATGCAAAGGAAATGACAGAACTAAAGACCTATTTCTGTCTGTGTGGCCGCCAAAAGTTGGCAGATTCTAGACTAAACTGTGCCACAGCGGAAATTATGCCCCAGAAACCTCTCCGAGGCCTTGTTCTGTTAAGCGGCGTGCAAGAGACCGCTATGCATAGAAATACTGCCACCACAAACCCACAGGGCAGGAGGGGACTGTCCACCTCAGATTTGCAGTTCAGATTCATGGGGTGTGTTTTTGCCTCAAAATGGCAAGGGCAAAATTAAAGGCAGTGCTTTCATGTAATTGCACATGGATGTGCCCACTGCCCATAGATCTGACCCCAGCTCATGCAGTCTAATGAAAGGCTGGGAGCTTGAACAAGGCAAACTCTGGCAAAGTAATGGCTACAGGGATTTTGGCCAAATAGATTTTGTAATATGCCTATAGTATAATTGAAAAGGGCCCTTATCTTTATTCTATCCGGCCATTCCCATTTAACCATTAGTTCTCCATACTGAATGAGAGGCTATTATTTCATCAGTCAGAGCAAAACTGCATTATAATCAATTATGGATGTCCTTAAGATACGTTATACAAATAGGCATTTGTAAGTGCGCCTAGCTTTTATAAAGCATTATATTTAACAATGAAGCTCTTCATAGGTTTATGCCTTGAGTCAAGTTTTGTTATTTAAATATTCTATATATCTACAGAGAGCAAGTTGACTCTGTACAAAGCTATTAAAATTAGAAACAGACACATTTCACTGCCCAAGACCTAATTTTCAGTTGAACTGAATTATTATATGTATGCATTACTTTACTCAAACAAATTCCAGATTGAAATTACTTGACTGCTGTAAATATAAAGACTCACATTTTTGCAAGAAAGCATATCACAAAAAATGCATTGTTATACTGCAGGTTGAAATGTCCACTTGTATGTAAAGTAGTATTAGGTATCACAATCTTTTCCACTTGCAACATTAAACTAATGCTATATATTAATGTGTCATTAATTATAAGTGAATAATGTATGATATAATAGTACACTAAAACATGGGAGCTTTTGCTGCATTATGAAAAGCGCATTTTTTTTAGCTTTGAAGAACTTCAACAATGTGGTATTCACAGTTTTTATCTAAACAAAGGATGTTAATACTAAACATCATAGCACATACAACTACATACTATTAAGTGTCTGGGGCCGTCTGCAGCTAGGCAGTGGAAACTTTCCCCAAGGAATGGCCTTACCATCTGTGAGGCCAGCTACTCTGAGGCAAGCAAGGTTATACTGTACAGCACTTTCAAATGATGGGTTGCAGCTTTTAGGTTATACTTAAATGATGATGTTATAATAGCAGGAAATCACACATACCACACATGGTGCATTGATGATTTAGGGAAGTCTTAAAAAATGAGATGTTAAACATCAAAAGCTATAGATGACTTATTTAATTACTGTCCTGCAGACAAAGATGACAGGATAATTCAGCCTGGTCTAAACCAAAGAAGTGGCTTCCTACAAAGAAACATTTTAGTGAGGGTGGTCTTGAAAAAGTGAAAAGCCCTCCACCCATGCTCCTCTTCAGCAGGCTATGAATACACATAAACATAGACTCACTCTAACCACATATTATGGGTTAGTACTTGCTGATGGTTTCATATTTGGCCCTACGTTTATGTAAATGCAGATGTGAGCCCCACATCACTGCAGTTTGCTGAAAAACCCAAGGTTTTTCCAACCATGTTCCCCGTCTGTTAATCCAGCTGCCTTTACGTAGACCCACTCTGTGATTGGTTCCAGATTTGCTGTGGGTCTAGAGTAACTATTTGGCTTTTTCACTGAAATTTTCCCATTGCTGCTGGCACAGCATGACTGGCAGGAAATGACCGAGAATTGTAACTGTAACAATGCTAATGGACCAATGCCAGACCACAGTTGTGTATTTAACCACACAAAACATTCCTCTGGGTTATTAGCCACAGACACTGGAAGATATTGACTATTTAATGATTTGGTCTGTGACACAGTACAATATGTGCTTAGTTTGGGGAAAATTGCAAGCAGCTAGATATGTGGCACTGTATCAAGGAAAGCAATAAGCATCTTAGAGCTGGAAGTAGTGACTCAGTTATTCTGGGCTCAAGCTGTGGACTTTGTTTTAAAATGGAGTTTAGTGTTTTAGTCTTACGTGGGTCGTTTCGCATTTGGTTTTAGCAAGGGAAGTCTTAAAATCTCCTCCAAGCACTTTGTCACATCTATTTTAAAGAGTCATCATCTGTCAGTCTGCTTCCCAGACTCTTTGTTGGCAGCCCTGCCCATCCTTCCTGGATATGAGGTCACAAAAGAAAGACCAGAACAAAGGATGGGCTGCAGTCATATACTCTAGTAGCATACTGTATGCACTCTCTTTCTGCTGTTTGTTCATGTCAAACAGAAATGCACTGGAGAAAATGCTAAATCAGCTATTGCAGACTGCCACCTTTTGCTAAAGTTAGTTATATTTCTAATATGTAGGTAAATCTGCATAGAGAGGCTTTTTCTTTAATTTTGTGTATAGTGTAACTGGGCAGGCTTTTGTTTGGCGACTACACTCCTTATTTTAGTTTACTTTCTGTTCAGTTTTTATTAGGTGTCCAAACCTTATTGTTTTTGCTCGACTTAGATTTTTTTTATAATTTAATGTTTAATGTTTATTTTTGTAGCTGATTTTCCATCCATTTATCCATTTTCTTCTGCTAATCCCATTCAGGATGGCAGAGGGGCTGAAGCCTATACCAGTTGTCACAGAGTGAGGGAACACTGGGGTGAACATGCAAACTCCACACAGAAAGGTCCTGATTAATTTGTTTTCATAATTAGAAATAGTGATAGGTCGCTGTATATACACTGCTCCAAAAAAAATAATAATAAAGGAACACTTTAAAAACATCAGATCTCAAAAAGGAAAAAAAAATCATGCTGGATATCTATACTTATATGGACTGAGTAATGTGTTAGGAATGAAAGAATGCCACATTTTTTGATGGAAAGGAAAATGATCAACATACAGAGGGCTGAATTTAAAGACACCCCAATAATCAAAGTGAAAAAAATGATGCAGCAGGCTAGTCCATTTAGCAGAAATTTTATTGCAGCAACTAAAAATGGTACTCAGTAGTTTGTATGGCCCCAAGTGATTGCATGCTCCTAATGGCACAGCGGATGGTGTCCAGGTCTGGACCAGGACATCACTGAGCTCCTGGACAAAGTGTAGTGCAACCTGGTGGCATCAGATGGTCTGAAACATAATGTCCTAGAAGTAAGTGTTCTATTGGATTTAGGACAGGCAAGCATAAGGACCAGTCAGTGGTATCAATTCCTTCATTCTTTGTGAACTGCCTGCATACTCTCACCCAGGATCAGCTGCACCAGTGTATAATCTGTCCAAGGATTTCATCCCAATACATAATTGCAGTCAGGGTGCCGTTGCCTAGCCTGTAGAGGTCTTTGCGTCCCTCCATGGATATGCCTCCCCAGGCCATCACTGACCTACCATCAAACCAGTCATGCTGATCTTTCTTGCAGGCAGAATAATGTTCATGGCTTCTCCAGACCCTTTCACATCTGCAGTGTTATAAGAGTGAACCTGCTCTCAGCTGTGAAAAGCACAGGGTGCAAGTGGTGGACCTGACATTTCTGGTTTTCCATGGCAAATGCCAATGGAGCTCCACAGTGCCAGGTAGTGAGCACAAGGCCCACTAGAGGATGTTGGGTCCTCAGCCCGCCATCATGAAGTCTGTTTCTAAATGTTTGGTCAAAGACATTCACACCAGTGGCGTGCTGGAGGTCATTTTGTAGAGCTTTGGTAGTGCTCATCCTGTTCCTCCTTGCACAAAGAAACAGATACCAGTCCTGCTGATGGGTTAAAACCTCCTTCAACCTGTCTCCTAGAATCTCCTCCATGCTCTAGAGACTGTGCTGGGAGTGTCATGACCTCAGTCTCCTGGTCGGTCTGCCATTGTGTTTTGTTGCTGTTTTACCTGCTGTGTTCTCTCCACCCTCTCCTCTGCCTATAGCTCTCTGGGAAGTGTGGCGACCCTTGACCTATTTCCACCTGACACACCTGTGCTTTCCGGCCGTCGCACCTGCCGCTCATCAGCAGGCTGCCTGGAGAGCAGTCTTAAGCCTGCAGCGAGCATTGCTCGTCACCAGTTCGTCCCCAGTTTCGACCGAGAGTATCCTGCGCTGCTGACCGCCCTTCCGGCAGCCTTCAGCCTCGTCGAATCCTGAACTCTGCTCGAGCTCTGGCCGAGTTCTCGCCTTGCCTTCTTGCTACTACCTTTGCTGAAGCTAATAAAAGCTAGTGAACTTTTACCACGCGTCCCACATTTGAGTTCTGCTCACCAACCCGACATGACAGAGAGACACAGCAAATCTTTTGGCAATGGCACATATTGATGGCACATATTGATGTGCCATCCTGCAGGAGTTGTACTACCTGTGCAACCTCTGTAGGGTCCAGGTACCAGCTCATGCTACTAGCAGTGGCACTGACAATGGCCAAATGCAAAACTGGTGAAAAAAAGTCAGAAAAGATGAGCAAGGAAAAAATGTCAGTGGCACCCACCTGTAAAACTATTCCTATTTGGAGAGGTCATCTCATTTGTGCCCCTCTAGTGCACCTGTTGTTAATTTCATTAACACCAAAGCAGCTGAAACTGATTAACAATGTCCTCTGCTACAGTACTTAACTGACCAGATCAATATCCCAGAAGTTTAAGTGAACTGATGCTACACTCTGATTAAAAAATGTTCCTTTAATTTTTTGAGCAGTGTAATAGATTACTGCAGCTGTTCATGATTTTAATTACTTATATATTACTTATATATTACTGGGTAGGTTGTACTAACATACAATAATTGCATCCAAAATATAGTAAAGCAGAAAGCAGCATAACATAGACCTGTATTTTAATAATATTTGAGTACATTACTAAAATACAGGTACACATGAAGCAGGGGCATTCCTAGAATCTTAAAACATAGGGGCCCAGCCCAGAAATCTTTGGGTTTTCACTTGATAATCAATTTTTAAAGTTATTTCAGAGTTGAAATTAATATAAAATGACAGACACTGTGCACTACCTAAAGGTTGCAGTCAGGCATGTTAGGCTGTCTTTCACAGGATAATATCCAACAATCAATCAGTGCAATTCAGTACAACAAACAACCAGTGCAATATGAGTTATCTTTCAGCTTTCTTGTTGTTTTCATTTTAAGTAGTAAACAAGTAAAATCTTGAGAAAAACTGAGTCTTTGTGTTGATGAACCAGTTACGTGGGAGATTGTATACTGCCAGGTACATTTTGGTCTCATAGCTTCTGCTTCCATTGTGCCTACTGTTCATCAACTTATTTTAAACACTGAATCAACCAGTTATTGGAACACATCAACCAATATCAGATATCAGAAAAGCAAATTATTAATGCACTATTTCATGCCATAAGAGCTCAGTAGTCATCAAAGGTCACTATTGGATGCCAATTACAGGCCAGTATTTAATGCAACAACAGATCAGTCAGCAGTATGTTGCTATTTATTACTTTCTGCAGTGTTATCAGTGGATTCGGTGCCCTTTTCACCAGACACCCAACTTCACAACCACACCACCTCCTCTTTTCTGAACTTGTTTTTGTTAAGTTTGCATGCAGTATTTTAATAATCACTCTTCATTTACACTGTTATTTTTTTCATTGCATTATATCTGTCTACATTTGATTTATTTCACACAAACAATTATGTGTAGTGTCTCTAAATGCTTTCTAGATTTAATTAAGAACAAGGAACATAACATAGTACATGAAACTCTAAACATCATCTTCTTTATGGCAAAATAGTATAATATGTCCTGGTATATTCTGTATATCTTAATTTTATATTATAATTGTATTTTATTATTTCTATATTAATATATATGTATCTTAATTTTGTTGGTGCTGTGTATACTGTTTATACTGTGTACTGTGTACACATGTACATCTATCTATCTATCTATCTATCTATCTATCTTCTTCTTCTAAAATATCATTAGTGAAACCAAGTAGACATTTTTTTCCTATAGAATGATGGCGTAATTTACTTTCTATGTAAAAATTTCAGTATTATTGTGGTTACAGTGATAATATACATATACAATAGAGACCCCTAACGGGAGCAGCCGAAAGAAGAAGAAGAAGAAGTAGCGTATAAGAAGTTTCAGCATTACGGTTCATATATTTTTGATTTTGGATGGTTATATTAACCTAATATCTTTTACTGGAACAGACACAGAGCATACGCCTATAACCTGTTATTCACACTCATGTTACCGTATTGACACAACAAAACTGTGTCACAAGAGGAAGTGCTACCACCACCACCACAACAGTTGTGGTCGTTAGTGATAGAAATTTCAGCTCTTTTTAGAGAGGCTCAGTTCATCAAGAAGAGTTGGCTCTTTCAGCTCCCAAACAGCTCTTTATGTTACCACCTATACCTTTTATAATTCAGTCAAATTTTGCACTCTTTTGACTCATAATATGTGGGTGTACACATAACAATATATCACTTAAATTATTTGATACATCATTTGTACTAAAGGATTTAAAAGTATAAATTACAGCCTCCAATATTAAATTGCTAAAGTCAATTGTTTTTATTGTTTACCAACTTAACTATAAAACCACCTAATGAATGCTCTGACTTGCTCGTTGAGCTACTACAGACAGAAACACCTGTAAAAACATTAGACATTTTAAAAAGGATTGCTTTTGACGATTTCAGTTTTTGTTTAAACACACACCCATAATACACATAATAATATGCAAAAATAACTTAAACGACCTTCAATTTTTGCTGATGTTTACTTTTAGTGTAGTAAGAGCTGCTGAGTCCACAATTTCCTTAAAGGATCAATAAAGTATCTATCTATCTATCTATCTATCTATCTATCTATCTATCTATCTATACCCCTAACAAACAAGGTTATTATAGTTAACTAAAACTAAACTAAAAACTAAAACTACATGAGAAAAATAATTTTACTTTACTGAAATAAAAATAAAAACTAGACTTTTGGTAAAAATCAAAACTAACTAAAACAACATTGTGGGCTTAGGAAACGAACTAAAATAAAATAAACATATACAGGAAATGTTCTTAGTTCTAGTCTTTGTCAGTTGGGTTAAATTTGGTCAGACAGTCTGATGAAGCTTTGGTGCATCTATTTACTGAGACTCAGAATGTCTACATGATTGTGATTAATCTGCCTTCACAAAGTGTTGTGTTTGTATTGCGAGTTCTGATCTAAACATCTTAAATCTTCCCCTGACAAATACCACCCATATTATAACAATTAAGAAAACTAAAACTAACACTGAAACTAATAAAAACTAAACTAAATCTAAACATTTTCAAACAATAAAAACTAAACTAAAACTAGCAAACTCAGTCTTGAAAATTACTGAAACTAAACTGAATTCAAAACAAAAACTCAAAATGAAATAAAAATAAAAACTAATTTGAAAATACAAAACTATAATAACTCTGCTAACAAAGGGCTTTCTTGTATTAATAATAAAAGTAAAAAAACAAAAACAGCTGACTCCAAACTTTGCAGAGAAAAAGTACTGAGAAACGCACATTAAATACGAACTCAAGTAAATGTGCTTTGTTAATAAAACTAAAATTACCCATTTACAGTAAAATTAGCATCTCCTCGACCTCCTTTAGTGATAGTGGCAAATATAATAAATGTAGCTTGTTTTTAGCTTTGGAGGCCAGGCTCACAGAACTGGAGCGACAGTTCCGTACCCTTGAAATTGCTCCAGCAGCTAGCCAGGCCCCTGTAGATGGTGCAGGCCAAGGTAGCTTAGCCCCGCTTAGCTGTTCCTCAGCTGATCCCGAGCAGCTAGGAAACCAGGCCGGCTGGGTGACTGTGAGGAGGAAGGATAGCCAGTAACAGAAGCCCTCGGTACACCACCAACCCGTTTACATTTTAAATCGATTTTCTCCACTCAGCGACATACCCGCTGAGGAAAAAACTTTGGTCACTGGCGACTCTATTATGAGGAATGTAAAGTTAGCGACACCAGCAACCATAGTCCAGTATATTCCGGGAACCAGAGCAGGTGACATTCATGCAAATTTGAAACTGCTGGCTAAGGGTAAGTGTAAATACTGTAATGTTGTAATTCACGTCGGCAGTAATGACACCCGGTTATGTCAATCGGAGGTCACCAAAATTAATATTGTGTCGGTGTGTGAATTTGTTAAAACAATGATGGACTCTGTAGTTTTCTCTGGTCCCCTCCCCAATCTGACCAGTGATGACATGTTTAGCTACATGTTGTCCTTAAACCACTGGCTGTCTAGGTGGTGTCCAGAAAATGACGTGGCCTTCACAGATATTTGGCAAACTTTTGGGGAAAACCTGGTCTTATTAGGATAATCCACCAAAAAATGGTGAAAAAAAAATGAGTTAACCTAAAAATTCACAAACAAAAAATAATATAACAGCACCAAAGAGCAAAACAATTAAATGTGGACTATTGAATAGTAGGTCTCTCTGTTCTAAGTCCTTGTTATTGAATAATTTAATAATTGATCAACATATTGATTTGTTTTATCTTACATAAACCTGCTTACAGCAGGAAGCATATGTCAGTTTAAATGAATCAACTCCCTGAGTCAACTGTCAAAATCCTCGAAGCACAGGTCGAGGAGGGGGAATGGCAGCAATCTTTAACTCCAGCTTACTGATCAACCAAATACCTAGACAGAGTTATAATTAATTTGAAAGCCTTACTCTTAGCCTTAATCACTCTGACTGGAAAACTCAAAAACAGTTTTATTTGTTGTTTTAGCCTTAATCACTCTGACTGGAAAACTCAAAAACAAGTTTTATTTGTTGTTTTCTATTGTCTGCCTTTACCTTATTCAGGGTTTTTATATGAATTCTCTGACTTTTTATCCATTTTAATGCTGAGTTTAATTGGTGCTTAGTTTAATGTTCAGGTCAGATAAAATAATTATAGTAGATGATTTTAACAACACTGCATTTAATTCATTATTAGACTCAAATGACTTTTCACAAAATGTAAATGAACCAGCTCACCATTTCAATCACACTCTTGATCTTGTCCTGACATATGGCATAGAAACTGAACATTTAATTGTATTTCCTGAAAATCCTCTTCTGTCTGACCATTTCTTAATAACATTTGAGTATAATAATGGACAATGGCAATAATGGCCTACACAGCACCAGGAAAAAAATTCATTAAGGTAGATGTTTATCAGAAGTGCTGTGACTAAATTTAAGGAAACAATCTATCATCATTATTTCTTTCAATGCCATGTGCCAACACAATGCAGGGCAGATACCTAAACTTTACTCCCACAGATGTTGATTATCTAGTTAATAGTCTCGCAACCTCACTACATACTCTGAGAAAGAAAGCAACAAGTCAAAGAGGTTTGACTTCCTGGTTTAATTCACAAACACACGTCTTAAAATGGGTAACACTCATTCCACTAATTTATAACACCTTCATCTGGCCTGGAGAAATAGTCTGTTCATTCAAGAAAAGAAAAAGCCCTTAGTAAAGCTAGGACATCTTACTATTCGCCACTGATAGAAGAGAAATGGAACAACTTCAATCTTCTTTTTAGCACTGTAGCCAGGCTGACAAAGGGTCTCAAGCACTCAAGAGTGATGACTTCACAAATTTCTTTACAAATAAAATTTTATCCATTAGAGAAAAAAATAATTTACCCACAGATGTGCCATTAAATATGGCAACTTCAACTGCTGATGTTTGTTTGGGCTGCAGCTTTTCTGTTGACCTCTTTCAGTAACCATGGAGGGTTGCATCAGGAAGGGCATCTGGCATGAAACCTCTGCCAAATTACCAATGTAGATTAATCCACCATGGTGACCCCTTGGGGAGAATACAAGAGAGCAGCCGAAGGCACATTCTTAACTAAATACATAAGAGAAAAATAACCACATATGAAGGAGTGTCATTTCTTCTTCTTCCTCTTTCGGCTGCTCCCGTTAGGGGTCACCACAGCGGATCATCTGCCTCCATCTCACCCTATCCCTTGCATCCTCTTCCCTCACACCAACCCTCTGCATGTCCTCCTTCACTACATCCATGAATCTTCTCTGTGGTCTCCCTCTTCTCCTCCTGCCTGGCAGCTCCATCCTCAACATCCTTTGTCCAAAATGTCCACTATCCCTCCTCTGAACATGTCCAAACCATCTCAGCCTTGCCTCTCTGACTCCCTCTCATTTATGCACATGTACTTTGTCTTGTTTCTACTGACTTTCATTCCTCTTCTCTCCAGTGCATACCTCCATTTCTCTAGGCTCTCTTCCACCTCCTCCCTACTCTCACTACACATCACAATGTCATCTGCAAACATCATAGTCCATGGAGACTCCTGCCTGACCTCATCTGTCAATCTGTCAATCT
>VUQH01088376.1:0-32279 GCA_015106775.1 Etroplus canarensis | reverse complement strand
TGTTTAATTTAATTTTTTTTTTTTTTTTTTTTACAAAACAACTGTGCACATTAAATAAATGTTCCAGTGCTGGCTGACTAAATTTCACTTGACATGCCTTTACCACATTACTCATTAAAATAATAACAAAGTAAACCGCATGTAAAACCAGAACAGTGGAGGGCTTTAGTGATGTGAAGTGAGGGTAGCTGAATACAGAGAAAAATAAGTGGAAGCTGTTGCTTTTTATCAGAGCTGTCACACACACAGTCAAGGCCTGTTGTTAGACAGGGTCACGTTGTTTTGCTGTTTGTGGCCAAAAGCCACAGAATACACCTCTGCGGTCAAATTTGCTTGAATAAATCAATCGCTTCTTGCAGCTCTCTTGTTTCCTAACAGAGTACGAAGAATTGTTGGCTCCTCATAAATCTGTTCACATCATAAATGTGCTGCACTGAGGCTCTGTTGTATCAGAAATATGGTTTCATATCTTATTCCAATATTTGTTATCAAGCCTAAGTGGCTATGCTGTTTGTGCACCTCGCAGTTAGGAGGTTGTCAGAGCAGTCAGTTGATATTGATGCTCTAGCTCAGGGCTTTGGACTGCAAGAGTCACCCCACCTCAGTCTGTGGAGAGTCGGGCCTCCTACTCACCTCTGAAGAAAGGGATTCCTTTATTCCCTCGGCCGGGAATGTTATTATCTCCATAACTGATGAAATGCTGCCCAAGGAAGCGTTTTATTCCTTCTCTCTCTGCTCTTATTTTATTACCTGACAATTCAACAGCATCTTACAGTATGCATTTCTTTCATTCATTGTCTTGATTGTGCATTCGCAGCAAGACCTTGATTGCTGCTACTGGTGTTGTTGTATTTGAAACTGACTCGAGAGTTTTGTCTGAATTTAGTACCCGCAGGCTGGTTCTCTGAGATGGGGTGCTTAACTTTTTTCCTTCCTTGTATGACAGCTGATTCTAAACTGAATCACAGTCAATAAATGTGATGCCAGTTTTCCATTATAAATATGTTGCTATTTTTTGTGCAAATGTTCTCAAAAATCACTTTAATTTCCCTTAGGAAACAGAGAAGGAAACACAGAGGCATTTTGATATATAAAGTAGGGAGGGGCATCTGTAATACTAAACAGATTCTGTGCTTCTGGCTGCTTTAAAAGTTTTCTCACATACTCCCTGGAAAAGACGTGGCAGTAAATGGCTCTAAGTGCATGTGTGCCTGGCTTGTGGTCTTTTCTGTCACATAGTAATGCCAGGTTGCCATGCAGATACAAGATTACCACAGCATGATCAGATTATGATCTGCTGTGACTCACTTAGGGGGATGATGCAGATGTAGGCAGCGGGGATGGTCAGTTAGGGTTGCCCTAACAGAAATCCAGCCCAGTTGGCATCAGTCTGGGGGTCAGTCACTAAACAAAACTTCAACCCACATTTCCAGAAAACTTGGGATGTATTCCAAAATGCAATAAAACAAAAATTGTTTTTTATGTTAATTTACTTGAACCTTTATTAATGGACTGGTACTTTATATAGTGCTTTTCTACTCTAACTGAGCACTCAAAGTGCTTTTTGCTACAAGCCTAATTTTCCCATTCTCGCTCAAATTCATACAATGCTTTAGTCTATGCCTTTTAAGCGCATTTAACTATCACACACACTTTTGCACGGGAGCAGTTTGGGGTTCAGTGTCTTGCCCAATGACACTTCAGCATATAGACTAGAGCAGCCAGGGATCGAATCACCAACTTTCCTGTTCAGACATGACATGCTCTACCTCCTGAGCTGCAGCCGCCAAACAAAAATACAAAGAAAAGATTTAAGATATAACACTTGAACTGCTCAACACTCCACGGTCCATTGTCTGATTCCTTCATGGTGCTCCATACATTTAGATCTAAACTGGCAGCAGTCCAGTAAAGCACACACACACACTGTGTCTGTGAAGCCATGCTGTTGTAGCCTGTGCAGAATGTGTCTGACATTGTCCCGCTGAAATAAGCATGGATGTCCCAGGAAGTCACATCACATGATGGCAGCATATGTCTGTCTAGCATCCTAATATACACCTCAGAGTCAGTGGTACCTTCATATACATGCAACTCAGCCATGCCATGGATGCTGATACACCCCCATACCATCACAGATGGGTTCGCATCTTTCACTGATAACAGTCTGTATGATTGTTTTCATCTCTGACACAGAGAACTCCACACCCATTTTTTCCACAAATAAGTGGAAATGTGGACTCATCTGACCACAGCATGTGGTTCCAAAGACTTACAGTCCACCTGGATGAACTCAGACCCAGAGAGGTCAGCGGTGTTTATGAATAGAGTTAATGTAGGACTTACTTGCTTACTACAAGTTACATTTCTGGATGCAACAATAGACTATGTTAAGTGACAATGGTTTTCCGAAGTACTCTTGAGGCCAGGTGGCTATATTTGCCATAGTAACATAATGGCTTCTTAGGTAGTGTACTTGAGAGCTTGAAGATCATGTGCATTCAGTGATGGTTTCCGACTTTGCCCTCTATGCACTGATACGTCTCTGAAATCTCTGAATGTTTTCATGTTATTATGCACTGTAGATGCTAAAAGAACTACATTCTCTGCAATCTTGCATTGAGAAATGTTCATTTTGAACTGACTACCAATTCTCTCATGAATTTTGACACAAGGGGTAAGCCACAAACCCACCCTTGTTTGGAAAGACTGAGCCTTTGATGGATGCTACTTTTATACCCAGTCATGATACCTCACCTGCTCCGAATTAGCTGGCTCAATGTGGAGTCTTGCAAACCGGTATTACTTGAATATCCTGTGCACTTTTTAATCCTATTTTAACTCTGTCCCCTTTTGCTGAGTGTGTTGTGTCCATTAAATTCTAAATTTGTGTAGGTTTTCAAAATACAATTAATTGGGTCAGTAAAACTAATGAAAACCTTTTCTTTGTACTTTTGTCAGTTAAATAAAGATTCGTGTGAATTAAAATATCACAGATTTTTTTTATTGCATTTTGGAAAGTATCCCAAGTTTTCTGGAAATTGGGGTTCTATAAAAGAGCCACAGTATTAAATGTTACTCACAACCATTGTGCTTACATGACAACGAGAGCGCTAATCTAACCTGTAATAACCTATAGCTGTCATGTATAGTGTGAAAGTCCTGCATTGTTAGTAGAGACATGCTGCCTTTGTAAAAAGGATGATTGGTGTGATCTGGTCATGTGTTTAGGTAATTGTTCGTTTATTGTCATTAATGATTCTGCTTTGACTTTGCCTCCCACCATCCCCAGGTGACCTTTAAACCAGATCTGTCTACAGCTGAGGTCCACGATGAAAACATCAAAGGACCTTTAAAGGTAAGGCAGGATAGATGGAGACCTATTATACTTATTTACCATTAGTAATGACTCCCTTTTGTCTGAAGTTCAAATGCCAAATTTTTTAGCTTCGTTTCTCTTTGTATTATCACCCCCTCCTTTCCACAAGAGCACAAGCGCACAGGGCAGTGAAGGTTCAGCTTTGGGATTTAATTTCACACAATTAAAGGTTTATGTAGCAGCAACATGATCATTTCATTACTTAAACACATCATTAGATTTATCTTTAAAAACTAATAACAGTGCATTAACATGCAGTGCGTCTGTCCCACAGGTGGGTGCTGTTGTAGAGGTGAAGAATCAGGATGGAGTTTACCAGGAAGCCACAATCAATAAGCTGACCGATGCTAGTATATATACAGTTGGTAAGTCAATAACAAACTGTCTCCTTTTCCTCCTTCCTCACAGACCCTTCCTACCACAAGCTTGTAAATACATGTTCCCACAGAATGAAAATTCCACATACTGATTTGTGTTTTTAAGCTGTAAAGTTGCTATAACTTTGAGAATTTTAGTCTCGGGTAGCTTTAGAAGCTTATTAAGCAAGCCCATCGTGCTGGGTCAGTGTTAACATATAATACAAGAGTGAATACAACCAGGGGTACTTGCAGCCCATGGTGTACCTCTGCAGTTTCTTATGGGTTCATAGATAGATTACATGGTAAATGGACTGGTACTTATAGTGCTTTTCTGCTCTAACTGAGCACTCACAGAGCTTTTTACCACAAGCTTCAGTCATCCATTCACACAGCGCTTTATTCTATGTTTAGCTGTCACACACCCTCTCATGCTCTGATGGATCTATTGGAAGTAATTTGAGGAAATTTCAGCATGTAGACTGGAGGAGTCATTCTCTCAAACCACCTTCCAATTCGAAGATGACCCATTTTACCTCCTGAGCTGCAACCCCATCGAACTTGGTCAATTAAAAAAAATCAAATTAAATGGGTACCAAAAAACAGAGAAGCCTAGCCTGTTAGCTAAAAGTGATACAAAAATGACTGAAATGGAAATCAGAAAGGAAGAAATAATGAGCTCAAAATATTAAATAGATCAAATATGTAGCTTAATCCTGGATAATTGGTCAATAAAGATAGCTAGATTAATAGACATTCTAAAAGTAATCAAAATTACATTGATAGCAGTTATTTATAGATATTTAAACACAAAAAGTTGAAATAACTAAAAATGATGGATGAATTAGGGTATCCATAGGCAATGGAAAAATGGATATTTTATGGAAATATTGAAGAGACATGGCTGAAACATTCAGATTTTGCCTCCAAACAGTAGCATGAAGCTTATTTAGTTTAACTGACTGTTCAGTTATGTGGAAATGAATGCTTAAAATGTTTTAAATACAATAGAACAAATACATCTGGATGACTAGTGATGTCATTGCAAAGGAAGTGGAGCTCAACTGTAAGGCCAGTATGGGGCTGAACAAAAAGATAGCAATCACTATTATACAACATGAGGTCACAAGTAAGCAGTGGTGGCAATGTTACCTGCAGGGGTGCCACTTTAGTATTTCAAGTAACCTGTCAATTATTTAGTCTATCTAAAGAGCCTGATAACAGTGGCAGTGATGCTCTTTAACAGCCCAAACTCCACAATTTCTCTTCTGACTCACTGGGAAAAACTGTAAATTCTTATAATAGAGAGTTTTGATACCAACAGGTTTGGGGTTTTTTTGTTTTTTTTTTGCTCACAGTTTGTAATTGCAAATCTGCTAAGAGTACACAGTTATAGTGTTAGATAATCCAGAGTACACAGTATATAGATTCGCTGCAAAGATCTGTAGTCACTCAGCAGCTGCTCGTCACTTAAGGGCCCCCATGGGGGTTTTTCTGAGCCTTGAAAACACTCATCTCGGCACATTTTCATTCTTTTTATTCACTGATGGGAAAACAAAAGCATAACTCACTGTCAAAGTTACCTCAACTGTTTCCTTCATTGTTGTCTACAAGTATGTTTGTGCCATGAATAATTTAGAGTTTGTCTTTTGTAGCTAAGTGACTGTTTAAAGCTAATTTAAGAGTCCTCAAGGTCATTTTTATTGAGTTTATTATTATATTTAGTGCTCCTTCATCTCAGTATATATTACAAAAGTTAGTCTTTAGAGATATAATATCAGACAGATATGACTTCACTTAATTCATGAATAAAATCAGTAAGTCCTCAAGACACTTCTCCATGTCTTTTATTTTACAATTTACTTTGCTATGTGCAGCAGAGGGTCCTTGAAGCTCTTGTAAAGCTGTGTGCTAAAAGCACCTCTGTCACTGCCTGCTGGAGAACATATCTGAGCCTTAACAGATGAGCATAATTTGTTTTCAGCATATCTAAAACAAGATGACATTTAGTAACTGAGACAAGAGTCTGTTTGTGCTTAAGTTTGTCTTTGTGTGGGGGTTGCCGGTGGACTCCCAGCCTACATACAGCAGCCTAATAGTTGGTCTCTCATCTCTGCAGTGTTTGACGACGGCGATGAGAAGACCCTGAGGCGTTCCTCTCTCTGCCTGAAAGGAGCCCGTCACTTTGCAGAAAGCGAGGCAAGTATTGTGCTGTCCTGCAGTTTTATTACAGCCTCATCTCTCAGCTTTTTAGGGAGACAATGCTCATTTTGTCAATATCTTTTTCACATCAGTACTCACAGTGCTGTGCTATTGTCAGGAAAAGTAAATGTATATCACAAAAAAAATCACTAAATATAAACTGTCCCAGCATTGCTGAGTAAATCCATTGGTAACTGATGAATACACAGTAAACCTTTTGTCTTCCAATTTGCAGTGTGACATGGTGCCATTAAGGCTCTTTGCTGTTGTTTGTCTCCTCTGCAGACGCTCGACCGGCTCCCTCTCACCAACCCCGAGCACTTCGGCACACCTGTCATTGGCAAGAAAGGAAACCGCGGTCGACGATCAAACCCAATGTGAGTATTGTCCGCTGTCTGCATTCGCCCTACAGGGCTCATATCTAGCTTCATTTATCAGAAGTCTGTAATGCCGGTGGGATGGTATTTTCTGTTCCAATCCTCTGCCATCAGTAACAGGCTTCCCCGCTCTAAGTATGCTGACAGCAGTTGAAATGAAAGATTTACTCTCATCTCCATCCCCTCATAAAGAGCCCCTGAGGCCTGGAAGGAGAGAGCCTGCTTGCCTCCTCCAGCTCCTTAATCATACTGGACTCCTGAGTGTGTGCATGCATGCTGGAGAGGCAAAATGAGCATGGCACGGTCCTGCTGAAGCTTATCTGTTTTTGTTTTTTCCTCTCTTTGACTCAAACGGTTCCAGTGGGTGTTTTATGCTGTGATGTCCCTGCTTCTGGGAGATGGCAAAGTTTTCATCAGGGAATAGGAGCTGCTGAGGGGTGTTTTTTGGTGCTGGGTATAATTCTGGCTCCTCTCTGGTATAAAGACGACACTTGGCTATATAATCTTATTCCCTTGTTAATGGCACCCAGAGAAAAGTCAATATTACTCTAACCATTGATGCAATATTGACTTCGAGTCCCAGCTGCACATTAGCACCTTGGACCTGTTGTTTCTTTAGTATACACTAATAGTCTCTCGACGTGTGAACTACAGGGATTGACAATGCAGTACTGATTGATGGACTGTTTTTAAGATTTCTTGGTCAAATAAATGCTTTGACATTTTGAAAAATATGCTAATTTGCCTCCTTGCTTAGAGTTTGATGAGAAGATAAACATGCAGTTCAACATAAACACAGGAAACACAGGAAATAACTGGCCTGGTTTTGGCAGGTGGTACAGAATTACTTCCTATTTGGCTGTGAGTTGCCAGACAACTAGTAGAGACTGTATATAATAGATTGTCTGTTCATTAATGACATTTTAAGGATCCTTTCTTATGCTTTATTATATATATTTCGTATTGAGTAAGGAGAGCTGTTACTCCTGTTTCTGGTCTTCTTGCTAACCCTGCTCCTTTGTATTTAGAGTGATATCAATCTTCTTATCCAACTTACAGCCAAAAAAAGCATCTTTCGCAGAATGTATTCATTTAAATTGCTATCAACAGTCTTTACAAGTGGAGTAAACTCTTTCCTAAATGAATGGTAGTCTCTGCCTCATTGAGGAGTTAGTGTTTTGTTTATGACTTTGATTCACAGCTTAGTTGTTGTTGTTGTTGCTATAATAGTAGCAGCCCGGCTGATTTACTGCTCTTGAGTCGTGCCAAACACTGTGTGTGTATATGTACATAGAGCTGTGCTCAGAGCTGGCCTGGTGAGGCATAAAAAGAGAAAGCAGGATCTGTTTGCCTGGTGGTGCTGCTTGCATGATCACTCAGAGACAAGCTATCTGTCTGCTGGCTGCAGTCAGGGCTCTGCCTGAGCATCAGGAACACTGTCAGACAGCGGAGAGCGAGCCGGCTCCTTAATACACTGATCCTAATGAGTGAGCTCATCAGTAGAGCTAGCCTTATGTTTCACTGTGCTACATGATGATAAGACTATGATGGTTTGCTATGCTGTGGATTGTTAGGTGAAGACTGGTGGAAATGTTTTTTTAGCTGAGGAGCAGCTCTCATCAGATTTTATGTATGTCTAAAGCAGGAATTTAATCTGAAATGTCACTCGCTTTTCTCCGTTTTTGTTCAGCAGTTTTATTCATGTGTGCATACAGTTAAGTCAGCAGCACTTTCTCCAATCAAATGCCAGCTCTTTCAGCATTAAATTGGATTATATTTTGAGACAGCAGGCAGTCCCCCTCATTTGACATAATTTGATGACACAGAGATGTTTACAGCCTATAGCTTAGTCAATTTCGTGCATTATTCCGAAGCTGAGGAGTTGTGAATAATTTTAGTAGGATGATTATTTTGAATATGCTTTCAGTAAAAAATACCTGTGTTTATTTTTTGTTTAGTCCGTGCCCCTTTTGTGTAATTTTTTTACCTTATCGAGCTATTGTATTTATTTTATTGAACTGTTACATTTGATTTAAACTGTTTTGTTTTAGATGGTGTTTAATGTTTTGGCTTCTAATGTTTAAAAATTTGTGGTAAATAAAGTATAAATTATCTTTGTCGTGAAATAGTGAAAATACCCATCAAATTGCTTTCAAGTCAAGCTGATGCCCTCAGTTTTTAACCTAAAAATATTCTGTTTGTAACACAGAGAAAAGTATCCGAGATGCCTGAACTAAGGAATGTTTGGCATTCTTGCTAAGTGGCTATCAAAATCAGCTTCTTTCAGCTCTATTTTGTACAGCTTTCACATGGTTGTACTTATTTTATTTTGAGTGTATAAACACTGAACTTATGTGCTTGTGAATGCTCACTGTACAGCTCTGTTTTGCAGTCCATTGAGCAAACTCTCCTTTGCTCCCACAGCCAAGAGGAGGAGTTGTCCTCATCCTCCAGTGAAGAGGAGGAGAGCGATCAGCGGCAGAATGAAGACCTGTTTGGCAAGGTGGTCTGTGTGGAAGGGGTTGCCACCGGGGATAAAAAGAAGACTACATGGTATCCTGCTCTGGTGAGCTCATAGCCTCCCTTCTTTCGCTGCTCTCTGCAGCGTTGCTGTGGAGAAATGGGGGCTGCTGCTGCTGCTGCTGAGGCTGCTGCCGGTCTTCCAGTGAAGTCACAGCATTGTGCCATTTCATCAAAAGGCCCGCTTATGTAACCTCAGCACTCAGCAGGATTATGTTATTGTGCTAGAATTTGCCTACCATGATATGTTGTAGTATTCATATGATTACATTTCATAGCGAGACAAACTTTTTTCAGTGGGACCAGACTTCTTTAGGTTAAAGACTTTGGGAATGATAAAGAACTAAACTCAAATTGGGAAGAAAAAAATATTGTTTTCCCTGATGTGTGCAATACAGACATCCGTGTGATGTTTTCAGTCTTCTCCTATCCATTTCCATCCACCCAGCCTTAACTCTCAGTCAGTGTTAGCACACAATGAAGTAGTGACAGGCCTTGTTTGTTTGTGTAAGTGTTACAAGTAGAACTGAGAAAATAGGAGAGGGTGGGGAAAGCTGTCCCCTTGACTGTGTAGTCAGCAGAGGCCCGCCTCCAGGATTTGTTGTTCTTGGCTTGCTGTTGACTGGGCTCCATGCTGCCTCCTCGTGACAGTTAAGAGAAGTGCATTGCACAGTAGCCTGTTATTGTTTACACTGTGACCGTATGGCAGAGGGGTGGAGTAGGTACACTGGTAGCTGTCTCATGCAACAGCTTATGCATGGTTGTAACGCACAGTGGTCTTTTAATTGGCCTTGTTAAATAGAAGTTGAAACACACATGTGTGCATACGTGAGCTGCAAGCTTACATTTGCATCGCAGCATATGTGACAGAGCAGGAAATTACACAGCAAATGTGAGTCATTGCGTTGAAGTTAAAGCATCCACCCCATCAGCCTGAGTGTGCACAGCCCTGCTGGAAATCAGATCTCCGTGATGGCTGTGCTTCCTTTGGGTTAGATCCTGGCAGGAAAGCAGATCTTACTGTAGCTGATCTTGACTCCAGCTGCTAATGATGCCAGAAAGTGCACACCCCTCACACATCACTCATCATCTCTCCTGCTAGTTGGTTTTGTATCGTAGACAGTACATTTTGTTATCAATCAATGTGGCCTTTTGCTGAAACCAGTTTAGTCATTAAGTCATTCACATCTCCTCATCTTCTCGTTATAGTCTCAGCACTACCTCATTGACCTTTTTTTGACTTTCTCTTGTTTCTGTGCAACAAGGTCATCTCCCCCGACTGCCATGAAGACATGACCGTGAAGAAGGACAACATCTTTGTGCGTTCTTTCAAGGATGGGAAATTGTGAGTCGTTAATAATAAGCTGAAAGTCAAATTTGCATTCTCTTGTGTCAAGCTGGGTTACATTAATGATTATTAGTAGCTTATCTGACATCGTTTATGATGCAGTCAATAAAGTCAGGCAGAAGGTAGCTTTTACAAAGTTAGACCTTTTCAATTTGTTCATGGTTGTTGGCCACCAAACTAGGAGGTAGTACGCCGTGTATAGGGAAACCAGGCAGTCTTTTGAGAAACTGTAGCATACAAATTATTTGAATTTGCCCTTGATAATTATATAAGTTGTTCTTGATTAATTCTCAATTAATTTTTTGTAAGTTAATTTGCCAGTTGAACATTCAGTACCCCTATGTGACTCTGTCAGATAACATTTGTTGACTAGCTAATTGCACGTGTATAGAAAATGAATTGAAATGTCCATTGATCAGAGGAATATAGGCTCAGATTTTGAGATCGCCCAACAAGCACACAGACTTCCTTAGCAGTATAAAGTTTTGTTATTTTATTTGTCCTAAGGCTGTAAGTTACTGACGAGGAGAGGTAGTGTAGATTCCCCACAGCCTGCCCCCGGCATGGAACCACACAGCCAGATTGTTTTGTCTGTGGTAAAGAGAGAAATAAGTCCTGTCAAGAGTCTGCACTCAGCTGGCGGTTTGTTACTGCAGTCTGGCTCTATGTGGGAAGAAACATAACCCACACTCAGCATAAATTAATCCAGTGCTTGTTCGCAGTTCCAAAGACTACTTTTCTGTCTGTTTGAATTCCACCGATGACTAAATATGCATTCTTCAAAAGGAATCCTGAGTAACTCGCCAGCACGACCCCTTAATCTGCAGCTGAAGACAAATTTCCAGCACAGGAAATCTTATCACTTAGTTAAAGGGTAGAGCTGATGAAAGGGATAAGATAAAGAATGATAAATCAGAGAAGAACTGGAAGTCATACACTTGTTAAGTATTTCCTCTCCGATTGGGGAACCCTGTGATGGGTTTTTTTTTTGTTGCAAGTGGAATCACATTGTAGAAGTTTTTCTTTCTGCTCTGTAGCTATTTGAGAAGTCAGTACAGTGCATCCAGGTGTGAGTGCAGGAAAAAGCAATGCAAGAAGCAGGAAAATCTATATTGTTGTTAATGAGATTTTTCGCTCTTTTTTCCCTTGATCTGTTTGCCTTCATGTTTGCGGAATAAATTTTTTATCATTACTCGTGTAGGTTTGATCTAAACAGAATTTTTATATATTTCTGAAACAGAAAAGGCACTTTTTAACAAAGTCTGGCAAATTTGATTATTGCTGAGAATGCATCCTTTTTATTGCTACAGTGCTGCATCATTTCCCTTAGCCCTTTTTGTGCTTGTACTGCTTTCAAGTGCTTTTCCATTCTTTTACACACACACTCGTCACTGTTTGTTATTCTGCTTTTTATCTTTTCTGATGGCCTCCTCTCAGCTATTATTACCCAGTTATTGTAACTTGCTGCTCCCTGTGCGAGTTGTTTTTTGAAGAGGGGTCACATCCATAAGCCATGTGACCTCTCTGGCGCAGCGCCGGGGGTCAGCATGTTCACTTTCCTCTGGAGAGTTGCGTATTGTTACTGATAACCATTGAATATGCCTTTCAAAAACAATGGCTTTGAAAACATTTTGAGGGAAAGGAAGGTCACATCCAGGGGTGAGATGGGAGTTTTCAGGAAGTGGTTGTTCTTATTTAGTCAGATCTGGTTGGAAACATGTCGTTTTCCTTTTCTTTTTTCTTGTTTGCCCAGCTTGCAAACTTGGCTGTTCTGTTTAGCCTACACATAAAAAGACAGCTTATTCAGTGAGAATAGGTTTTTAACCTCAGCAAAGCAAAACCGGGGTGCAGAATTGATTTTAAAAAACTGTGCTTGTGTTTTTTAGTCACAGGCAGGTGTCATACTCAATGCTGTGTTTACAGTGATTATCTAAAGAAAATGAAAAAAGCTGTTTTTTCATTGTGGGGTCTTTTAGCTGTATACACTTGTTTCTTTAAAATTTCACTCCATGACAAATCTAGTCATTGGATCTGCTCAGCTGCCTACAGATACCACAGCAAATCGCCTCCCTTGCACACCAGCCAAGCCTCTGACTGCTTTCAGCTTACAAGCTCCACTGAGCCATCTATCTGCCAAATCACCAACATTGACTGTGCCCAGCTGCTGTAGGAAAGTAGTCTATGAATGCAGTCATGACCGCACAGGTTTGGAGGTTTTGCTTAGCGCTGGGGTGCAAGGTTAGCAACTTCAAATGGGAGAACTCTGAGCTACTTTGCACTTTGTTGTTATAGGAAAACAAAAGTCAGCTTGGATTGCTCGCTGCCTTATTGGTTTCACTTTCCGTGCACATTTTAATCAGTTTCCCTATTTTGCAGTTACATGGTGCTACAGAAGGATGTCCGCGAGATCGACAGCAAGTGCCCTCCAAAAGCTGACACAGGCCTCAAACCAGGTGAGTTTAAAGTAAATCCTGCAGAAGGGGTTTGCAGTACATACCTCACCTCAGATGTCTGTGGGCTGATCTGTACATTGACATACTTGGCAGAAAACACAGAGTAGGCTGCAGCGAGGCAGACTAGGGAAGTTTTGTTTTTGTTCTAGAGAGTGCAGCAGTGGAGAGCTCCTGTCACTCTCCAGTCTATTTTTAATTGAAGTCCTTAGCAAGCTTTTTATATAGTGCCCCCGTTTTTCTGCTGCAGAGCTCATACTCTCTCTCGTAATTACACTTAGGAAACAGCTTTGTATTATCCCTGTCTTGGTATTCACAGGTGGTTGACTCACAACTGTGATATTTTCCACATTGTGAAAGCGTAAAACAAGCATCTGCCAGAGTGGTTAGATGCTGCTTAAACCCACCTGTGACACTGTGGCTGAATGCCTCTGCTGCTGTGCGACACTGCAGAAACGGACAGATTTTCATGCTGCTGTCTTTCATGGTTAATTGACTTTTTTTTACTGTAGCTTTTCTATAGGATTATTATTATTATTGTTACATACAGTTTAGAACACATTTTAAAGGTAGAGATGTGCTTTTAAATCTGCGTCGATTGCAATTGCTTAGGATCCCACTGTACACATGTTGCACAGCTGTAAGCAGCCCTCATGGGGTTTGCTTAACATGTTCTAAAGCTTCTTCTGTGTGTTTGTCAGCGCTGGACGCAGCCCTGGAGTTTCAGCAGCAGCTGGTCGTGCCCAGCACCTGGAAGACAGAAGTGAAAGAGGAAAGTTCCAGCAGCGAAGAGGATGATGACGACGAAGAGGAGGAGCAAGAGGAGGATGCCAGCGGTGAAGAGGAGGAGGTAGAGGCGAAAAAGTGCACTTACGCTCTTATCCTCAAATCTCCCAGACAAAAATGATGCTCAGCAACCACCTTGTTTCCTGTCTACAGGAGGAAGTGGAGCCATTTCCCGAAGAGAGGGAGAACTTTCTGCAGCAGCTCTACAAGTTCATGGAAGACAGAGGTGAGATCAGATGAAACTGACATTGTCAAGATTCTTTAGTCATTTTAGAACGTATTTGTCCAATTATTTGTAGCAATTTCTTTATGTTTTAGGAGGGTCAAAATAAGGTAGAAAAAGACAAATAACACATTTTCTGTGTTGTATATGTTTATGTTTATTTATGTTAGCCCCCTCTCACAGTCCCAGGTGTAATTTTAATTTCACTCTTTATGCTGCACGCACTCATGGCACATGAAGTTATTATTTAGAGCTACAAGTATTTATTTACGTTACTTTTTATCTGAAGTTTCTCTACGTGTGTGGCTACTTTTTTTTGCCATTAACATTGCCTGAAGACTGGTAATGAACTGCTTAAAAGAGCTGCTTAGATTTAAGTTTATTTTAATCTATTAGATTTTTTCCTTTCATGCTGATTTACAGCTACTTCTTTACATTCAGTAGAATATGTTGAAGTCTTTACTTTAATGTATGTAATGTATTTATTTTATAGCTGTTGTTTCTATGAAAATTAACACAAAAATACACTTACTGGCCACTTATTAGATACGCTGTGGTAGTCCAGGGTTGGATCTCCTTTATGCCTTCAGGCCTGCCTAAATTCTTTGTGGCATACATTTAAGGTGGGGTGTTGGAAACATTCCTCAGAGATTTTGGTCCATATTGACATGATAGCATCACACAGTTGCTGCAGATTTGTCAGCTGCACATTCATGATGTGAATCTCCCATTCCATTACATCCAAAAAATGCTATATTGGATTGAGATCTGGTGACTGTGGAGGCCATTTGAGTACCGCAAACTCATTGTCATGTTCAAGAAACCAGTTAGAGATGCTTTGGGCTTTGTGACATGATACGTTATCCTGCTGAAAGCAGCCATCAGAATGGATACACTGTGGTCATAAAGGGATGAATGTGGTCAGCAACAATAGTCAGGCAGATTGTGGTGTTTAAATGATGCTCAGTTGGTACTAAGGGGTCCAGTGTGTGCCAAGAAAATGTCCCTCTCACCATTACACCACAACCAGCAGCCTAAACTGTTGATATATGGCGTAGTGGATCCATGCTTTCATATTGTTTATGCCAAATTCTGACCATACCGTCCGACTGTGGCAGCAGGAATCAAGATTCATCAAACCAGGCAATGTTTTCTAATCCTCTGTTGTCCAACTATGGTGAGCCCATGCAAACTATAGCCTCAGTTTCCTGTTCTTAGCTGACAGGAGTGGCACCTGGTGTGGTCTTCTGCGGCTGTAGCTCATCTGCTTCAAGGTTGTTGTGCATTCAGATATGGTCAATTCATACCTTGGCTGTAGAAAGTGGTTATTTAAGTTACTGTTGCTTTTCTATCATCTTAAAGCAGTCTGGACATTCTCCTGACCTCTGGCATCAACAAGGTGTTTTCGCCTGGAGAACTGGCCCTCACTGGATATTTTCTCTTTCGCAGACCTTTCTCTGTAAATCCTAGAGATGGTTGTGCAGGAAAATCCCAGCAGATCAGCAATTTGTGAAATACTCAGAGCAGCCCGTGTGGCACCACCAACCATGCCATGCCATGTCATCTAAATCACCTTTCTTCCCCATTCTGATGTTCAGTTTGAACTTCAGCAGACCATGTTGTCCATGTTTACATGCCTATATGCACTGAGTTGCTGCTATGTGATTGGCTGATATTTGTGTTGATCCAGTTGAGCTGGTATATCTAATGAAATAGCTAGTGAGTGTGTATGATCAGCTTATAAAATATGACTGTTATTAAATTAAAAAAAATATCTATAAAGGAAAACAACAGTAACAACTCTATAATGCTACTTACAAATCAGTGCATCAGTATAACACAATGATTATAATATACTGGCATTTATTGGCAAATTCTTCATTCTGGATATTTGTTTTCTCTTCTTTTTTTTGATAGTTTGCTTTTTTGGTAGTCTGTTTCATTTTTCTTCAGTAAAAAAATTCACTTTCTGTTCCATTACTGCAAACAGCAAACATGCAGTACTGTCTTTGTGTATACCCCATCAGCCTGAGCCTTTTGTTTCTCCTTTTCAGGAACTCCCATTAACAAGCGGCCTGTTCTGGGCTACAGAAACCTGAACCTGTTCAAGCTCTATAGGCTTGTGCACAAACTGGGAGGCTTTGACAATGTGAGTGCTACTTTCCTAGCAATTCCTCTCAGACTAGTTTGACTTTTGGCACGCTTGTTTTGTTTGGTGTTGAGTCATTCTGAATTTGTCTTCATCCGTGTCCCTTGTTGAGCAGATTGAAAGCGGCTCCGTCTGGAAGCAAGTCTATCAGGATTTGGGCATTCCTGTGCTCAACTCAGCTGCTGGCTACAATGTCAAATGCGCTTACCGCAAGTATGTACAGATGCTGCCTCCAGAGCTCAAAAGCTTTTAAAATGCACACTCCTCAAGAATCAATTACGTTTTAATCTTTGTGTGATTAACTTTCAGTGGTGCAGGTGTGTTGGAATGTGTACACTCACAGTAAGATTGAACTTTAGAAATCTTATTGGACATGTTGAATGTGTCATCGTGCAGGTACTTGTATGGATTTGAAGAATACTGCACCTCCACTGCCATCACATTCAAAATGGACCTCCCTTTGAAGCAGGGGCCCAAGGGGGAGGTGAAGTCTGAGGGGGAGGCAGGAGGAACAGCTCCCACATCATCGAGCTCAGAAGAGCAGAAAGCCCAAGTGGATGGAGAAGCTTGCAGTGCACAGTCCGTCATCTGCAAGGTGCGTTCACTTGAATACTTTCTCCTGCTGGATATTTATCCAGACAGCACAATTATTGTGGTTTAATTTCTCCATACCTCCCATTTGTCTGATAATAAAGTCATCCTTCTCCCATAGGACGAGAAGCCCGACTTGATGCAAAGCAAAATGGAATCCGAAACATCAAACACTGAGGGCAAAGATGGCGGAAACGATGGCGATGACGACGAAGGAGATGGTTCCCACAAAGGAGACGCAGATGAGGGCTCATCGACAGCTCGGCTGGGTGCTGACGACGTGAAGCAGGAGGGTGATGAGGAGCAGGAGAGCAAGGACAACTCTGGGTAGGTGCACTGAAGGGATGGTCCCTCCTCCACAGTAGCTTCATAAAAACATCCTCAGGGCACAAACTTGAGCTCCAAGTGGAGCTCCTGCATGGTAAAGCTATTCAGTTGGCAATATTTAAGAATTTAAAATTCTCTCTGTGCAAAAGGGTTTGATGCTTTCCTTCCTTGGTGGCTGTGATAGAACACCGTTAGCAGATGAGGAGCAGTGATCTTTCCGACCTTAATGGCACTAATACCCAGTATACTCTACCTGCTAACCAGAGAGAGGAGAGCTCCCCTCTCTCTCCTTTAACTAAGCTCTTACCCACTGCTCTGTGTGCTATTATTATTCCTTGTTGCTTAGTCGACATCCGCTGGCAGAGACATCTTAGAGCACCAAGCCTGACTGCTACCTTTCACCTGGCATGTCATGCTGTGCTCCCTCTCTCTCTTTCGCTAGCTGGGATTGTTTGGCCGTGGCGAGCCGCCCTCACTCAGTGCACACAACATGGCTGTGCTCCTCTTGATTTCTGCCCTTTCCCGATCTCTGTCTCTCTCTGTCTCTCTCTCTCTCTCTCTCTGTCCCCTCTTCCTGTCTCCTCCCTCATCTTTTTTGCTTTTGATGTTCAGCTTTATTAAGTGTTCCATGTGTGTGAATGTTGTCACTGATGCATTAACCCTGCAGTTGTAAGACATATATAGTGCTTCAGATGCAGTAACCTTTAGAGGAAGACTTTGAATGTTGGTAAATGGGTAGTTGTACGGTTTGGTCTCAGCAGGTGCATTTCCCCCTGTTGTTTCCTGTGCACAGTGTCTCTATTAGAGCCGTCTGTCCAGTTTAGAACTGCTTGTTCAACCTCCATAGTGACAGTTGTGTTGTTCGGACTCCTGAGAATAGACTAGAAAACACATTCTTAGTTTACTCCAGTCTTTGTGTCTGACTGAACTGCAAAATTCCTCCACTTTACTATGATCAGCTACCTAAGCTGATGCTCTCTGAAGTTTATATCAAGTGTGGCCACAGGTACGACAATGCTGATAAGGATTATTTGTGACCTCTCTGACAGTCAGAAGGTTCCCTGAGCCTTTGGTTTTGTCAGGATCAGTGCTCCTCACCGATTATGCGGGCAGTGTGAAAGTTTACAGATCCACTCAGTGGACAACCCACAGGCTGATCTGATCTGAGCTTTTCTGATTATATCAAACCTGTTTGGTGTTTACAGGCTGTAATCTGGATCAGACCGGTGTTGTGTGAGGATTGCATTTTCATTCCAGCAGCAACAGAGTCAATGTGTAGCCACTGGAAGCTAGTTTACTATCAGCTTAAATGAGGAAATGATGTATTAAGAGCAGTTAAATAATTACAGAGGAAAAAACTGTGCTCTGCAAAAATTGTTGTTGCCACCTATGTGCTGTTTACCTTTGCGATGAAGCCTTCTCAACCACTCTATTGAAAAATTCACCTAGACTGCTCACCTTTTATTCATAATGAGCACTGCCTGAAGTTGAGTTGTACCTATTACGAGGAATTAAGAAGTCTTAATTGAAGGAATGTTTTTGGATAAATTGGCAAAGGCTGCATCCTGAGTTTGAAGGCAACTGGATTTCTTTTTTAGGTTCCTAATGTATCACCTCTCAATCAAAAGGGTGGGTCAGTCACTCTTAGGACCACATCCAAAGTAACAATCCAACTAAAGGTTAAATGTGTGTAACTTCACATCAAGTTTTAGGTTTGAGGTGTGAAATGTCCTCAAGAACCTGAAAAAGAAGTCTAGTTGCATTCAAACTCAAGCACTTAAGACTATCATGACCTCGATGAGTGAAAACCTACACCAATATACTGCAGTTAAAACCTACTTTAACCCTAGTACTGCAGGACCTCAATATATCGATGTCCCAGATAAATTTCTTGTACTGCCATTCGTCTATATATGGATCACTTCCGGTGTTTTCATTCACTGCCGGTTGTCTAACTGGTTATATAGCTGGCAGTACTAGGGTTAATATGGAATTAAGGTGTTTTTTCACTACCATTTTGTTGTGCAGCCTATGAAACATAAAAAACCAGAGCAAAAAGCTCACCACAAGTTCTTAAAGACTGCCATGATGTCAACATGGTTCAAAAATGTTCAATTTACAGTAGGTGCCACCAAGAAGAACAGCAAGTTTTCACATTTTACAACTCAAAACCAATAAATTATTGCCATTTTAAAGAGTCATTGGCATAGTTGTATATTATTTTTGGTAAGTTGGTTACATGTTGCAGTGTGACTATATTTTGTCCGTCAAAGGTGGAAAAGGTTGTTGAAATTCATGTGGAGAGCTTTTTTAAAGTCAGTCGGCTTGCCGAGTCTAGTGTATCCCCAGCCTTGGGGAATTAGCCGTCAGCTGAATGCACATGTTGCGAATAGTTCGCGTTGAAAGTGTATGTGAGGAGTACTGTGTTGTAGATGTTATTTGTTGCAACAGGCAAAACTGGATCTTGCAGCCGTGCTTCCTCTCAGTGCCGTAGCCTTGCTTTAAGTTGCTGCTCTGCCTGCCAAGTTGTGCTTTGCTGTGCTAACCTGCCCCTGTGGCCCCCATGCCTAAAGCATTTACTGGTACTCCTGCACCGCCCGTGCATCTCCTGACTGTTTCCCACTAGCTCCTTCTTGTGGCTGCTTTGTTTCTTCACAGTGTGTATGAGCGTGAATGAGAATCCCAAGTGTGTGGCTATAGGGTTAGACAGCCTAACAGTAGTGTGATTTCTTATCATTAATTTTTACCTTGAAAGAGTGATGTTTTTTTTTTGCTGAAACACTTCATGTACTGTTCTTTGACTGGCTTACTGTTAATGATGCAGTTTGCTTTACATTGGAATAGAGCTAAGGCAGGAAAATGGGAAGTTTATGTTTCTGTATGGATACAGGTGTAGTGTTGTAGTGGGACAGAGAAGGCAAGGGTGGAGCAAAGTACCAGGCTTCTAAGCAGCAGGCAGAGAGTTGGGTGGATGGGTGAGGGTGGGGGATTTGTGGTGTTATAGCCTAGGGCCAGGAAGTGCTGAACTGTTTTTCTTGCAGGGATGACAGCAGTCAGGAGGGGGAGGAAGGGGAGGAGTTTGAGTGTTACCCCCCGGGGATGAAGGTGCAGGTGAGGTATGGGCGAGGCCGCAATCTGAAGACGTACGAGGCCACTGTGAAAGAGGCAGACGTGGAGGGGGGAGAGGTGCTCTACCTGGTGCACTACTGTGGCTGGAACGTCAGGTAAGACAGGACCTGGGGAGAAACCACTTAACGTCTATATTCACCCTAATTTTAAGTAATCAAAAAAAAAAATCCATCTCTTAACTCATGGGATCACCGCTACGTGGGTGTCCCCGCAGCAGTAACAGATACATACCCTTCCTCACAATTCTGCTTCATCTGATCCAGTCCCATGGTCAGTGCTCTGATTATGGAGAACACTGGGCCATCTAGTGGTAGAAACAGAACTGAGTATCAGTTGATGTGGAGCCACTCCTCAGCTTCCTCTCTCAGTTTTGACCAAATCCCCCTGTCTGTCCCCCAGCTGTCTGTCTCTCAGCCAAATCTACAGACAGGTGATTCCTAACAAATTTAAAATTTTAACTATCAACCACAAAAATTTCCAATCATTCAATGTGGCATTTGAATGTCAGCTAACCTTTGGATTTTTGAATGGCCAAGCAAAGTGCTGCTACACTCACCTCTACCTCTCAACCCTCTCCCCCCTCCCCAGCGGGTCAGGGTTAACGCAGTGTTAAGTAGAGTGTTAGGGTACCATGACACAGAGGTTAACTAGTGCAATCAGCATTTCATCGTCTCAATGTTGTTGTGTGGTCCTCTAGCACTCTATAAAAGACAGTGGGATGTTCTCTGCATTGTGTCTGTTGTGTGTGATCTTGTGAAACGTTTCATTTCCCCCTCATACGACCCACTTCCTCGGTACTGTGTGAACTCTACTGAATATGATTTGTGTGGTGGTTGCTGTTCTATCGTGTTTCTTTTCTCATCATAAAAGGTTTTTGTCTTTTTCCTCATAATACCATGGGATTTCTTCTCTTGCTGTTGAGCCAATATGTTGGGGTCAGACAGTAGAAGTGTCTGTATGGTGGGTGGTGTGAGAGAATATTTCACAGCTCCTTTCAAAGCCCTGAATGATGAAACTCTTTCTTGTCTTTGTACTTGATTTTCTTTTTCTTTGTAGATATGATGAGTGGATCAAAGCAGACAAGATTGTGCGCCCTGCCAATAAGAATGTACCAAAAATAAAACACCGCAAAAAAATAAAGGTACGACTTTTCAAAGTTGGTCACTTATCAGCTTTAAACCCCATTTGATGTCGTGAAGTGACTGACTTGTGCTAATATCTGACAGAACAAAGCTGAGAGGGAGCGAGACAGGTTGGAGAGACTCGATGACAGAGAAGTCCTCGGCCCTTCACCCAACACGAACCGTGTCCCACGCTCAAAATGTGGCCTAAGCCAGGATGTATTTTCCAAGATGGACGATGGTGAGGACAAAGCGACTCCACAGTCTCCAGTCAAGTCTATAGAAATTACCTCTATCCTCAATGGCCTGCAAGGTAGCAACACTCATTAGCCTGTAGTCCTCATGCACATTTAAAGCAGATTAAGACTATTTCACTCTGATGTTCTTTATAATATTCGTTTTATGAAGCTAACGCAGCTCTGTTCCGTTTGCTTCAGCCTCTGAGATGTCCACAGATGACAGCGAGCAAGAACATGAGGATGAGGAGGGAGAGCACAATGAAGAGGATCGGCCAGGTTGCCGCAGCAGTCTTAGAAAAGGTCAGCCAGAGCTGCCGCAAGTATCAGAGCGGTGGGAGAGTGGAGCCCCGTCTGAAGGATCTAAACCTTTTCCAGTCACAGGAAAAAACCAGGATGTTGTCAGTGCAGAAAACACAGACACCGGAAAGCGCAGAAGCCAACCGGAGTTGGAAGGGGAGGCAAGCCCCAGGAAGAGGAAAGCTGAAAGTGCAGCAGAGAGGACTCCAAAAGGTCAATCCAAAGCTAAAACCAGGAACACTAGGAGCTCTGACTGGCTACCTGGAGGCTCCCCTAGAAAGCTGGAGGAGAGAACATCTGGTCCTGGAGAGGAGAGGGGGGCCTCATCTAGCAGCAGTTCAGATGATGAGAGTCCAACTCTGGCTGAGGCCCAGACAGAGGAAGGTGAGCGAAGCCGCCCAAAACCCAAGGGGTCACCTTCCAAGAAGTACAATGGAATGAAGGAAAAGACCAAAAGACAAGCTGGCTTCTGGGAGATCCCTGAAAAGAGAGCTAAAGTGTCTGGGAATGCAGAGGAAAGGGCTGCTGTTCGCCCTAAAGGACAAAAAGATGTGTGGTCCAGCATCCAGGCCCAGTGGCCAAAGAAGACTCTCAAAGAGTTGTTCTCTGATTCAGACACAGAAGCTGCCAATTCTCCTCCTCCACCAGTGCCCTCATGTATAGAGGAGCCAAGTGTTGAACAGGATGCCAGACCAGAGGATGACACCTCACAGGAGCAGATGGAGACTGACAAGCTCCAGGAGTTTCCAAGCAGCGGAAGCAACTCTGTACTCAATACACCACCAACAACACCAGAGTCCCCCTCAGGAGGAGGAGGCAGTGCTGTGGAAGACTCTGGTCAAGTGCAGCCTTCCACCCCACCACCATCTATACCCCCTGCCTTGCCTTCAGAGCCGGTTTCTGACCCACTTCCCCCAGGGCCCATACAGGAGGAAGTGACAGGTGGGCGCAGTGAGACAGACAGCAGCACAGTGGAGGTGGAGAGTCTAGGCGGGGAGCTGCAAGAGCTCCCTCAGGATGAAGGGGCAAATTCCCCTTCAAAGGTGTTCGACGTCAGCCTCTCCTGCAACAGTAGCAGCAGCTGCAGCCTCGAGCTGAGCAGCAGCAGTCAACAGGAGAGTGAGCAGAAGTCCAAAGGTACGAGCAGCAGCAAATCTGCGTTAACAGGTTTATATTTCAGTGACAGAATGTATTATTTTTCTCCAGGATGGAATACTGAAGAAACAAAAACTGACAACTCCTTTCACAGTCTGCCTATTCCCTTAACGTCTTCTCGGTCTTTCTTTGTAGCATCAGTGAGTCAGAAACGGCAGAAAGAATCACAGCCTGGTGGAGCCTCAAAGAAACACAAGCCAAACCGCAAGAGCCTAGGAGTGCCTCCCAAAAAGAATAGGAAAACAGGTAGGAACAGCTGCTGACACTTGCTAACATTCTCATTGTCAATGCCAGCAGTCCTTATATCGGCTGTAGTGTTTCTGTTTCATGTTTATTTGCCAGTTTCCTTGTATCCTGTTACAGATTCCAGGTAGGAAAAGCAAAGAAGTCTTTCCTGTTTACTGCATTTTTTCTTTTCTTCAGCCAACAGCAGTGATAGTGAGGACCAGTCTGTTGTTGAGGGCACTGCCAAATCAACTGCCTCTAAGAACAACCCATCGGAGCTGAAGGCTGCCACTCCGCCCAAATGTCACGGACGATCTCCCCCTTCGAGCCATAAGTACCACAAGCAGGGTGATGCAGATCACACTCATCACCGAGATAACCACGGAAGATCGCCGCGTGTCTACAAGTGGAGTTTCCAGATGTGTAAGTGTCCTACTGGTGACTAACTTGTCATCTTAACCCATTTCAGTCAGAGTCTTCTTTTGATTTTACGTGCTTATATCAGTTCTTCAGTAATTTCTGGTTTGGGGTAAATGAACCCTGACTGTGTTAATTTGGTTTTTCTCAGCTGATCTGGAGAAGATGACTAGCCTAGAGAGGATTTCATTTCTTCAGGAGAAACTGCAGGACATCAGGAACCACTACCTCTCCCTCAAGTCTGAGGTGGCCTCTATCGACAGACGAAGGAAACGCATGAAGAAGAAGGAACGTGAAAGTGAGTCAGCTCTTCACATTCATCATCAGGAATAACTAGTCTTAGCTAGTGAAGGAGTAAAATATTAAAAACTGCCTCAAAACTAAAAATAACCAATCACTGCTTCTGTTCTGCAGGCACGGTGGCTGCTTCCTCCTCCTCCTCGTCCTCGTCCTCGCCGTCCTCTAGCTCGCTCACTGCGGCAGTCATGCTGACTCTGGCAGACCCTCCAGTATCATCCTCATCCTCCTCATCTCAGAACTCTGGGGTATCAGTGGAATGCAGGTGACAGGATGACCCAGAAAGGAGCCACCGCACGAAGCACTTAACCAGCACCCTGGGGTCAGGACCCCAATACCCTTTCAACAGGACGGAAAAGTCGACCCACATACTGTAACTACGGGGGCACAAAAACCAGACCAGAGACAAAAAAACCCACAAGAAACAAGCACTATTTTTTACTGACAACTGTTTCCTTGGCAAGCTAATGGCACTTAAGTGCACTTTTATGAAGATTGTGTAGGGGAATGAAATTTGTCCAAAAAAACTATACAAAATTGTCTTTTGTGCTCTACTTAATTCAACATTTACAAGCATTGTTTTTGCAAGCAATAATTGTTTCCATTTGATAAGATTATGTATCTGAAAGGGATGATTTCCAGTGAAGACCCCTCTGTCATCTGTCCTCGTAGCTCAACGTGGTGCAGCCTGTGCGCGCCGTGTTATTATGGGGAATCTGGAGGAACGCTGCCACATTGGCATTAAGGGCATAGGAAAGGTAACTTCGCCAAGTTTCTCTCTCATTAAAAGGGCCTTTATGTGGATGCCCTTCCCACATACAGGCGCATGCTCCTATGCATGCTTTGAGTCACACAGGTGGTGATGGATAAGGTTTCAGAACCACCTTAGGTCCGCTGATTTCCTCAGTGGACGAATAAGGAATGATACTGTAGTGCCTTTTTGTTCTTCTCCATGGGGCACTTTGAGATAGGACAGCACTTTCTTTTCCTGATCCTCTTCTCAAATTAGAGGGTTAGCTGGAATAATGTGTCCCATTTAAAAGACTGCAGAATGCTGTATGAGTGAGCAGGCAGTGAAGGGCTAAGTCTGACAGATAATGACGGATGTTATCAGTGTATTAAGAAATGTTAATTGTAAAAGCAGAGCTCTTGTGCTGGATCACCTGCAATCTACTACTGAATACTCATCCACAGCCTGGGTATTACTGTTGAGTTTTAGCAGTATAATATGTGCAATGCGGAGGTGGTGAACGCAATGGATAGATTAAATCAGTTCATCAGCCTTTATAAAAGCCCATCTCCTTGATTTCATTATGTTTGCATCCTCTGTTTAACCCTCCCCAGTCCTATGAACTTCACTGAAGTTTAGATGAAGGCAGCCATGGGTGGTATTTACAGCACATAGTCAGAACACACAAACAAAGCTGTACCCCACATTTGCAGTGTTTCCAGCTACTTGGAGTTATTGAATTAAGTATATTTTTGCTTCATCAAAACAACGCACACTTTACTGGCATCTCATTCTGATTTTACCCACTATCAAAAATGACATGCCAGCTTCTTCTCATTCACATCCCTACCAAAAACAATGTTTGGCTCTGTTTCCTGTACTATGACCAGAGTAAAGGTAGAGATATTGTAAATGTGCATTTATATCATAAGGTGACGTATGTGTACACATTTCTGAAGACATCTCCAGTGTTTCCTTTGTATAGACCCCCTACTGTATGATAACCTGAAGTTACATTTTGTTTGGCACTTGTATGTAATTGTATGCTTTTGTTACACATTTGTATATTGAGAAGTGTTTTGAGTCAAGCTATTTAATATCTTGCACTGTTAATAACATGTACTTTTCTGTACAGACAGTTTTATGGTTTTAACCGTAGTTTGAGTGTAAATACTGAGGGTTACAGCATGTTTGTTCTCCCCCGTTTGTCCTCTTTCTTGTTCTTTCAATTTATTTTTAGTTCATTTATTTTTTCTTCCTCTTTCATCAGTTCCATTTTTTTTTCAATTTCATGTTTGCTTTAGTTTTTATTCAGTTTTTGTCTTTTGTTTTGTTTTTTCTATAGCTTGTGCTTGTGAGAGAGGAATGGTGGTTTTTAGATGTGGCTGAACTATTTTCCAACCTGTACATGGCCTGAAGCTAAAGCTGTATGAACCTGTATATGGGAAAACAGTGTGCGTCATAGATCAAGAGAAAGAAATGGAGCTTATTGAAAAATGCTCAATAGTATTTATTAGGCTCATCTGATGATGGTCATTGTGTAATTTATTGTAAAAATGTAAGCAAAGCAGAAGCCTCTGTTTGAAATAAATGCCATAGTTTGTGAAGTACTCAGTGTGTGGAAAGTAACTTTTAGTCAAGTGTCGTGTAAGTACATCTTTGAAGCACTTCAATGGAATATGTTTAGATTACTTAGTTTCAGGAGAAAAAGTATATTTTTATCCCTTTTACGCTAGCAAAACATTATACTTTGCTGTACTATATTACATTTACATTTATCTGAAAAATGTATTTAATGGAATACACTCACTGGTGGGTTCATTTTATATACCTTGCTAGTACTGGGTTGGAACCCCTTTTGCCTTCAGAACTGCTTTAATTCTTCATGGCTTAGATTCAATAAGGTGCTGGAAACATTCCTTAGAGATTTTGGTCCATATTGAGCTGATGGCATCACACAGTTGCTGCAGATTTGTCAGCTGCATGGCTATGTTTTGAATCTAACCCAGCCAGGGGGGTGCCACAAGCCCAGGTAAATGGGGGAGGGTCACAACAGGAAGGGCATCCAGCATAAAATCTTTGCCAAATCAAATATGCAGAATTATAATCCAATAATAAATCAGTCAAGGCCCAGGTTAACAATGACCTTCTCCAGTGGCGTTAGCCAGCAGGGTGCTGGTGAAAACTATGCTACTGTTGGCTGAAGACAAAGGAGGAGGAATGGAGGAAGGCATGTTAGGAGGCAGAGAGAGAAGGAAAGGTAGGAGAGTGGAGGTAGGGAGTAGGGACTTTATTGACCTTCGCCAAGATGATGGAGGTATATGTTTTCGTCGGCATTTGTCTGTCTGTCTGTGTGCAAATAACTCAAAAACTTATAAACAGATTTGGCTGAAATTTTTTTCTATGGATTTGGCTTCATAAAAGGAAGAGGGGATTAAATTTTGGGAAGAATCGGTTGATGGGATCATGCTGAACAAAAAATCCTGAAATCCATAACTACTGAAGTAATAGTGATATCAGTATGATTAAAATACATGCTGTATGCATTCATGATCATCAAAGGCACTATGATGATCATGCTTTGGATCATGCTTGGTGGAGGTCTGTGCTCTGAGTGCTTTTGTAGTTGGGTTGCCAGAACTGACAGGTAAGGGAAAGAAAAGGAAGAGAGAAAGAAGAGAGCACATCAGTTCCTCAACCGCTGCATCTGTAACAAACCATAGTCAAAAAGCACCTGAAACAGAAAAAACAGACATATGATACACAAACACACAGTCTTCATTATGTGTGTGTTTGTCACAGGCAGCCGACCCCGCCAGAGAATGGCCATCCCCATGTAGGCCAAAGATGAGGCCCCAGGACCCCTGGTGTCCGACAACCACCCGCGCCGAAGAGGCCCAAGCCTCCCAGGATGGCCTAGAAAGCCGACCAGCATCCACACCAAGGCATCTGGCCACCGACTCCGGAGACCCCATGTACCCACACCCTGGGGAGACAGCAGTGACAAGCGGAGAGGGCTACCCCTCATCCACCACGACCATGTCCCTAGAGACAGGGGCTCAGCAAACCCCAGATCCAGGCCCAGTCATGCTCACACTCAAACACATACTGACTACCCAAACACACACAAAAGTACACACACAAAAAAGATAGTTGCACACACCCATTCACGTTGACCTACCCCCAGATGCGTGGTGAATGAGCACCCCTCAGGACGAGCCACGATCTTGGGACACAGCAAACCTGGCCCCCAAACCTCCATCTGACATCCAACACCTCCCCCGCCCTGGGCAGGGTACCAGAAATAGGGGCATAGGTAGGCCCACCCACCCCTCCCTGTCCTCTATCTGTGTGAGAGGAACTGTGATGTGTGTATGACTATGTAAAAACTAAAGTGCTATTAAAATTTGGGGGGACAATTGTGATATGGGAAGCACAAACCGGTGTGCAATGTCCCTCCATACCTCCCCCAAAACCCTGTGCCTAAGATGCAAATAAAATTGACGGATGGACAGCAGTAAAGCGGTGACCGGGGCTACCATTGCAGCTCCACCCATCAGTCTCTGGAATATACTTATACACCCCCGAGGTCCTATGTGTATGGTGGTATGTGATAAACCTAAATGACTATATTTTAATTAAAAAGGAGGGTCTGGAGGCCACATGGCACAACGACCAAAGCCACGTGGATGGCACTGCCTGCTGCAGCCAACTGGCAACTGTGGCCCCTCGAGACCCTATGTGAGTGAGTAATGTGTTGTTTGAGGTGCCTGGTGGGGGGCAGGGGCAGGACAATTAAGACAAAACTGGCAGGGTGTGGGGAACTGGGGTGCCAGGCTAGACTAGCGACCCTCTATCACCACACCACGCAGGGCAGCTCAACATCAGTAATTCATTTGTACAACAATAGATATGAAAAGCACAAGGCAAAATGGTCTGAGTTCGGAACGTACCACTCCAAACTCACCCAAACTACCCCACCCCTGAGAAAAGGCCCCTCCCCCACCTGAACACCCCGCCCCCCCAATGGGGCCTGACAACCAGACACAAGCCAACCCACCCCACACAGTGGCAAGCTTGAGGGGCCCAGACTTTGAGGAGCTGATGAATGAGGAAAACAAGAGAGAGGAGATCAGGTGGAGGAAAGATAGTAAATCAGGAAGTGTAGAGTACTAGGAGGAAGTGAAGGCAGCTATGAAGAGGATGAAGAGTGGAAAGATGGTTGGTCAAGATGACATACCTGTGGAGGTATAGAAATGTCTATGAGAGAGGGCAGCGGACTTTTTAACCAGATTGCTCACACGATCTTGGAGAATGAGAGAATGCACGAGGAATGGAGAAGAAGTGCGCTGGTAGCGATCTTCAAGAATAAGGGTGATGTTCAGAGTGACAGTAACTACAGAAGAATCAAGCTGATAAGCCATACCATGAAGATGTGGGAAAGAGTTGTTGAAACTAGGTTAAGAAGAGAGGTGACCATCAGTGAGCAGCAGTATGGCTTCATGACAACAAAGAGTATAACAGATGCAATGTTTGCTTTGAGAGTGTTGATGGAGAAGTATAGAGAAGATCAGAAGGAGTTGTCTTTATGGATTCTAGAAAAAAACATATGATAGGATGAGAAGAGAGGAACTGTGGTATTACATGAGGAAGACAGAAATACTGTATGTGAGGGTGGTGCAGGTGGTACATTCTCTGGTGTACAAAATGTGCCTACTATCACACTGAGTTCCAGTGTGCCCCCTACTGTGCCCCCCACTGTGCCCACTGCTGTGCCCAGTGCCTCCAGTGCAGCCATGCGTGTACTACAGACAACACTGTGATCTGTAGTGAGAGTACGGAGCAGGTGGAGGTATGCACTGGAGAGAAGAGGAATGAAAGTCAGTAGAAGCAATATAGAGTACACGTGCATAAAGAGAGGGAGGCAGGTCAAATGGTGAAGATGCAAGGAGCAGAGGTAGTGAAAGTAGATGAGTTTAAATACCTGGGGTCAACCATCCAAAACAACAGACAGTGCTCCAGAGAGGTGAAGAAAAGAGTGTAGGCAGGATGGAATGGGTGGAGACAAGTGTCAGGGTGCTTTGTGATAGAAGGATAGCAACAAACAAACTCAATTAGGCAGGCAAGGCTGAGATGGTTTGGACACATGCAGAGGAGGGATAGTAGATATATTGGACAAAGGATGTTGAAGTTGGAGCTATCCGGCAGGAGGAAAAGAGAAAGACTACAGAAAAGGTTCATAGATGTAGTGAAGGAGGACATGCAGAGGACTGGTGTGACAGACAAGGATCCAAGAGATAAGGTGAGGTAGAGGCAGAAGATCTGCTGTGGTGACCCCTAATGGGAGCAGCCAAAAGAAGAAGCAAAAGAAGAAGATGGCCATGATGTGAATCTACCATTTCTCCACATCTGAAAAGTGGTCTATATATCAGAAGAAGAGTGCACTGTGGTCGTAAAAGAACAGATATGGTCAGCAGCAGTACTCAGGTAGGGTGTGGTGTTTAAACAATGCTCAAATCAGGGTCCCAGAGTGTGAAAAGAAAATATCTCCCTCACCCTTACACTACCGTGTTAACCCCGATTCTTTTATTGGAAGCCCAAGAACAGACCGGAGGAATCTTCCATTCATATAAAAAATATTTATTGCGGTCACAGGTAAAGTATAGCAACGCTGGACTCAATTTGACAAAAGTTCTCGTAGGAACTCAGCCAGAATGAGCCCAGATCACAGGAATCAGTTCACATTTATCTTCTTGGGCTGGGCCTTGCCCTGTTAATTCACACGAAACCGTTTGTAATTGGGCATCGATTATGGACGTGGACAGGCTTAACTGTCCAAAACAGTGTGATAATCAAAGTGTATGGATGTTGATTTCAGGCGCGTATCTAACACAGCAGAGAATGATAAACAAAATTGCAGCCTGTCTCTCAGCACACAGAAACCAGTCCTGGCTGGTTATGTTGTCTTATAATTTGAACAAACAAAGTCATAACTTATACACAGTGAACTTTGAACAAAAACATAGATCTTGTACTCTTAAGAAAATACATGATGTTCCAAAACAAGGTTAATTATGGTGGCACAAAACGGGTTTCAGAGTGTGAGAGACTCAGAGGAAAGGTGCCTGATGTCCAGATTCAAAATTATTTCTAACAGTTGCATCAGGAATGGCATCCGACGTAAAAATCTTTGCCAAATCAAATATGCGGATTCATAACACGACAAATGATCCGCTGTGGTGACCCCTAACAGGAGCAGCCCAAAGAAGAAGAAGAAGAAGAAGAAGAAGAAGATTTATAGATTTAATGGGCTGAGAGTGAGCCAGGGCAAAGGTGTCCCCATAGTATAGTGGTGTACACATTCACTTCTGGTTTGATTCCAGGTAGGAACACAACCCCTCTCACCATGGAGGGTTGCATCAGGAAGGGTATCTAGTGTAATACAAGGGAGCAGCAGAAGGTACATTTAGAGTGACTCAGTACAAAGTGTATTTCATTGCATTTATCAAAGAAAATACCATCTAGCAATGACCCCTTTGAAAATTCTAGAACTGAGTTAGCATCTGGTATTCAAAAACTTCTTACATAGATAATATCTACCATTTAAATGAACCAAAACCCTGGTAGCATGTGAACATCAACAGAGTGGGTTGCCGCAAGGCACTCAAGCAGTGATGCAGATGATTCCAGTGAGGTCAAGATGCCTACTTTTTATAGCACAGAAAATTTCTTCTCTCTGCACAGTCTCTGGTCTCCATACGTTCTGCGCCCTTCTTGGATAAGGCTCCACAGTGCTGTAGCATGGTGGGGCAGAGGGGCAGCTCAGAGTACAGCATGTCTGCCCCGTTCACCCATGTCCATTCACCAGCCAGGAAACGCAGACCTGTCCAAACCTAGAAGGAAGAAGCAGTCGGTAAATCTCAGTGGATGAAATAGAAGTGCTTTAGTACAAGGCTGAGACTCAATTTGTCCCAGTGGTCAATCAGAGTACTGCAACAAAACATCTCCTGCAGCCCACAACGCATTTTCCCACATAATGCCCTCAAAGAGTTATAAACAACAAACAAACATCTCATAGAGCACCTCTAACTATAAACAAGCTCAAATATATCTATTATTTGCTCATTTAGATTATAAGGATGCAGTTTTTGCATTTTTCAAGACACTGAGCTATTTCATGTGCGTGGTATCAAGTGGAACTAACATGTTTTATTAGCACTTGATACCCAGCCAAATAAACTAAAATCTGTAAATAATTGTGCCAAAAGACTAAGGCTAATGTAAGAAGTCCTTATCAGAAAGTCTGTGTTTTCCCTAAAGGAAAGGCTACTGTTTTTGTATTGCAATGTAATTTTAGTTTTACATATGATAAATAAAAATGCATGTTCAAACTTACTTCATAACCCTGTTTAGCCATTTTTTTATGCAATAAGATCACATCAGCATGAGGAACACATTTGGCAAATGTCATTCAAGTGTAAATTTCAAAAGAATCACAATCAGAATCAGAATACATGATCAATCCCTGGGGGGAAATATAACATATTTGTTGACCTTTAACTGGAAAATTACTCTTTGAGGGGAAAGGGTTTAGAAAATGGACTTAAATCATGGAATTATGTATGAAACCTTCTATTTATGTTTGTTAACATGGATTTATAATTTCATGTATGTTTATGAGAAAACATGAATTTTTAAAAAATTTATACAGAATTTGTCCTAGACCTTGTATTTTTACTGATTCTGGAACAGTGAATTTTTGCTATGGATTTCACTTTTACACACGCACACACACACACACACACATACACACATACACACTACCAGTCAAAAGTTTAGACACACCTTCTCATTTTGTCATGGTCCGCCTGTAGTTCGGGTTTTTGTGTTTGTTTTTGAGTTCTGTTTGTCCCATTTTTGCCCCATGCCGCGCCTGTTTCCTCTGTTAGTGGTCTCCGTCT